>JBBPBX010006784.1:33065-49809 GCA_038048925.1 Garcialebias charrua
CTTGAACAACTCTAAAATGTTGGTCTCATACACAATATATTTTTTCTCATTGTGTATTGTAGTTGGTGTGATGTTTCTGAAAATAAAAATTTAAAAGACATTTACATTTGAATTGATATATGTTATATGAAGTTCACTAAATAGATAATCATTTACTCACGACATGTCTGCAGATGTGGTTAAATCTGTGATAGATTCATCAGCATCATAAGTTGGGTCCAGCTCTTCAGGAATGAACATTGAGCTAGTGCCCTCAAGTTCCATTTCCATGTGCTCTTCCAGACCAGTTGTCTTTATGGGAGTAGACGTGACGACAGTGTGATGTGCAGAGAAGGGGATTTTTGGCATGCCAACACAAGCGTCACTGGTTATCACTGTAGCGTTGACACCTGGTGAGATATAGAAAAAGCCAAAAACTCACCCTCTAAGAAGCGGGCTAAAATAGTTATTCTATTAAAAAAGGTATGATGATAAACACTAATGGGTGTCTTATATACGCGTTACTTGTGCACAGTATGTTGAGCTGAATTTAAATCTTTATATGTGTTGAATATTATTATACAAAAGTAATTTTATGAGTAACATACAATTTGATATTTAGTCAAATAAAGTCAAAGCTACACACCTTTTGATCTGTAGTTGGGCTGAAGAGTTCTCTGAGATAGTTGTGTACCCACAGTTCGTTTTTGAACTTGCTCATTCTCTGTTTGGCAAGCAGCGTCTCTTCTTGTAGATGTTTGAGCCTGTAAGATAAGAGACAGATAAATGAAAATGTTGTTATATTTAATGAAAGATGTTATATAACATAACAATTATATCTAAATTGAAAGAAATACTAATTATATCACAGCCGGACTAAAGATTTTGACAATATATTTCTGCAAAGACAACATGTGAACACAACCTAGAAGTGATTACTAATTGTTTTGAGCTTGGCCCACTATACTGCAAGATGAGACACTGTCTCATGCAGCACATTCAGCTTTTTATATATTTATTAGTGAGCATTGTGGTGACCGATAACACTTGGATATTATGCACTGTACTGAAAACATAAATAAGATTTATATGCATGCTCTACATGGCTGCTGATGTTATGGAGAAAATATTTGAAGAGGACAGTGATAATTAGCATATTTGTCACTCAGAAGACTTTTTATGGTTTTGATAAGCAGGATCTTGTGACCATCAGTAGAAAATAGTAGGTCTCAAAGTGTTAGAACTACGAGCTTTGTAAAGACAATCGTTCAGATTAAGATGAAAACACACACTATAGGGCTACAACTAACAATTATTTGTTCTGTTTCCTCCTCCCTCCTCGGCCTGTTCAAGCCACACACAGCAAGCTGCAGGTTTTTTATTTTTCAAACTTTATTCAGTCAGCCAGCTTTAAAAACGTTCTACCGGTGAATAAAACTGCTCCGCGGCGCCGTGAAAGAAGCATAATCGCGCGACACAACGAATCGATGATGAAATTCGTTGCCAACGCTTTTAATTGTAAAATTTTATCGATTTGTTGTTGCATCCCCACGACACATACAAACACACGCGCGGTACACAGGCTTAGCATTAGCTGTTGCTCCGCGTTAGCATTTCATAAACAACAAATCATGTTCATGCAGAACGGCACTTCTTGCTTCTTGCAATGCCGAAACCAATATTGAACAGATTGAACATTAAATCTCAGTTAACACAAGCTAATCATAAACAATAAGCCTGCGCTAAATCGTGTTCAAGCCGTGAACACAAACAGTTAGCACAGGCTGTAGCTAAACAATCGAGGTGCATAAGAACACGTCTTCATACCGAATGCTAATAAATAATTTAAAAGACATCAGTCTGCTCTGTACTTACACTAGCATCATCTGCAGAACTTTGACGAATAGATGGAACAGCACCTTCCTTAAGCAGAAGTTTTTGTGCAAATCCGGCCTGGTACTGTTGGTAGTTGAGAAATGAGTCTGTTGTGAAATGAGCTGCGCAAACTACAACTTTCTTCGGTAATGTCGCCGGGACATTGCCATTAAAAATAAAATTAAGCCACGCATCTCTGCTCTCTGAGACTGGAAGAGTGTGTATCGACACATGTTGTGTAATGCAGCCAACAACGCAACATTTAACTTTAGGAGCCATTCTGAACTGTTCTTCTTCTTCTCCATTTGATTTATGGCGGATCGCAAACAACTGTTAGGTGCATACCGCCACCTAGTGTGCAGGCTGAGATGAACTCAGGAACCGCGTGGGTGGAGCATTACCAGGGGTTGCTAGGTGACGGGGGCGGGACAAAGGTTGGGATGGGTTGTGGCTGTGGGTTGTGGCTGCGGTTTGTGACGTAACAAACCGCAGGAAGTGCAATCGGCCCGTTTCTATCTAAGATAAATAAATATACTTATAGTAAATAAACCACTGGGTGCATTTTTTTGGCCTTAGGACTGTTTTTTTATGAAGTAAATACCCAAAGTTGAGTACAAAAACATTAAAAAGTGAATTTTGCATCTGTGGTCCCCTTTAAGCACCTTGGTCAATGCAAGGCATTGTAGGAAGGTGCTATACAAATAAAGTTTATTATTATTATTATTATTATTATTATTATAAACTGAATACAGCAGTTGGATAAAACTTCTGATTCCCTGCTTAGCTAGTTAGCTTTCCTGAACAGAATCTTTCCACCATGAGACACATTTACCCAGAATCTTTACGCTGACAAGAATCTTTTCAAATCAATATATTTCCTTGTGGATATTTTGTGCAAGTATAAGCACATCCATGTCAAAAGTATCCATACATTTCCTAGCAATTAAAAAAGGATATATTTTATTAATAAAACTTCCCCTCACAGAAACTCATCCTTTTGACATTCTTACAAACAATCCCCTACATTGGTTTAATCATATTTAAATGTGCTTTTGATAATCTGCTATAATTAAATATCTTTGAGGCTTTGCTCCATTTGCATTCTGTTGCAGCACACTTTAAACAGTATACTATTATTATCTGATGGTGTCAATACCAGCCTCTGTCTAAAACAGATCTCTCTTTAAAATGAGTCTTTGTGACTCAATGAGACTACCGGTATAAATAAAGGTTAAATTAAAATAAATAAATAATAAGGTACTCATGTTTGGATTCATAGAAACAGCACAATACTTCAAACTGAAGCCACTTTTAGGCTAGGTAATGGTATTTCCTCTTCCACTTTGCAAGTACGGAAGGAAAAAAGTCCATATTTTAGCGATATTTTAAAATAAGCACATGTACTGTTAAGGCAGTAGACTGTTTGCTGTGTTCTTCATAATAGAAATGGAAGTATATTTCTAAAGTCCAAATGTTATGTTTAAGTACTAGCTCATTAACCAGTCAGTATTGGTACTCAGTTTTGGCAAGTATACCAACTGAAGTACTTGTACTTAAAATATATTGTGAAAATAACTCATTGTGACACCCCTACATGATATCAATGCTCTGGATATGACCTTACATCATGACACACAGGTGACAAGGAGATATATCATTAGCCTGACATGAAAGGTGTAGAGGAGAGCAAGTTGATCTTCATCTCACTCTGGCCTCTCTAACTTTATCTCCCAGTCCTTCACCCTATGCTGTACCTCTGATGATCTCATTCCCAATCTTATCCATCCTTGTCACTCCTAAGGAGAACCTCAACATTTTTTTTGCTGCCACTTCCAATTCTGTCTCCTGTCTTTTTGTCAGTGCCACTGTCTCCAGTCCACACAACATAGCTGGTCTCACCACTGTCTTGTAAACATTTCCTTTGACCTTTACTGACACCCTTTTACAAATCACACAAACAAACAATTGCTACTCCTCCAGCGAGATCGGTGGGAGTTAAAATAGCAAGTCCTGTGGTAAAAGTTATGTGAAAGCACTGGAGTCACCAGCACTTACCCAAGTTTCAGTCACACAGAGAAAATTCATTTCCTGGTAAGTGAAGAAATATTTTAAATGAAAGTCTCATTTGCTAGGTATCTAACATTTACCAAGCCAAACTTGGCAGAATTCAACAAGTTCATGATGCTAACTTCGCAGGAATCCCAACTCAGCATCTGCAGATTCCATGAGTTCAATCCACACCACCATGGACGTGGGGAGCGGGGATGGTGGGGATGGGCAACTCCATCTGGGCTAACAATAAATACCAATCAGGTGTTATCAAAAACAGTCCAAAGCCGAGATGCAGGGGGATAAGCAACCTTTTCAGACTCAAACCGTGGAGCCGTGAATAAACAAACCGCCTTGGCCTTGATCTTAACCAGGTTACCATCCTGTTTACCACAGCAGTGGTAACAGATACACCAACAAAATAGATCCTGGACCCAGCAAAGAGACAAAGAGACTTTGGTAGCATTGTAGATTTATCACTCACAGATGTACACTTTGCCAAGTTTTTAGTAAATACGTAGAGATCCAGCAACGTCTGGCGATCATACACTATTAAAGAGTTGACTTTCAGCGTTAGAAGCAGCAAACAGATCACAAACACACACAAACTTCCCATGGACAGATGGAATGCTACACAAACTGGTGCCATCTTGCCATGTATGCCTGCTAACAATAAGTAAAGCTGGTGCTTATCAGAGGTGGTTAACAGATTAGAGGTGGGCTACACCCTGGATACGGTGAGTCTGGAGTGGACTGAATGAAGTGAAACGTCTTCCTGTGTTTGTCCTTTTCTTTCTGAAGTCCTCTCACTTCATTAATAGTGGCAGGATGTGTGCACAATTTATTCACTTTTTTATACCTGGAGTAAAACTGAAATTAAATAAAAACTGAAAAGAGACCATTATAAATCAATATGATGAAATTAAGTGTAGCTGTCAGGGCTCAGGCTATGTGAACTTGTGGTGTGGATGTTAGTAAAGTTGGGCTAGTTGAAGTGTCACCATGTTTTTAAATGTTCAAATTATGAAGTGATGATTCAAACACATTCAACTCCTGAATGTCATCTCATTGTGTCACACCTTCTTCAAAACAGGTTTCTCCCTGTGCAAGTTTATTTTCAGAGTCAGAGTCAGAGAGTCTTTATTGTCATTTGCACCGCATGTGGTACATGAGATGAAAACGAGATTATGTACACGAGGTCCCAGTTACATCCAACAACAATGAAAGAGAAAAACAGTAATAACATCTAGAACTAACTAAGAAAAGCATCAACTAGTAATACACTAAGCCTAATATAGTGGGAATAAACAGCAGCACGAACATGAGTTTGTATGAGCAGATGGTCACAGATGAATACAGCAACAAGAAAACAGATCAGCATCAGCATGATGTGATATTTTGCAGTGTTTATTTTTATTTTATTTTTATTTATTCATGAGTCTAACAGCCTCAGGGTAGAAGCTGTTCCTCAGTCTAGTGGTTCTACATTTGATGCTCCTCAACCTCCGTCCTGAGGGGAGTGGGGCAAAGAGTGAGTGTGCTGGGTGAGTGAGGTCTTTCATGATGCAGGTGGCTCTTTTCCTGCATCTGGAGGTGTAAATGTCTGTGATGGTGGGGAGACTGACTCCAACAGACTTCTGTGCAGCCTTCACCACTCTCTGCAGAGCTTTCCTCTCTTCAACTGTGCAGCCTCCATGCCACACGTTGATGCTGGAGCACAGGATGCTCTCCACTGCACACCTGTAGAACGAGGTGAGGACTGGGCTGCTCAGACCAGCTCGTCTCAGCCGTCTGAGGAAGTAGAGTCTCTGATGACCTTTCTTGATCAGGCTGGTGGTGTTGTTGCTCCAGCTGAGGTTATCATTCATGTGTACACCCAAGTATTTGTAGCTGGAGACCACTTCCACTGCAGACCCACCTATTTTCAGTGGGGCATGGTTGTGTTTGTTCCTTCTGAAGTCCACAATCATCTCCTTTGTCTTCTTCACATTCATGTGAAGATTGTTCTCTTTGCACCAGCTCTCCAGGTGTTCCACCTCCTGTCTGTAGCTGGACTCATCATTGTTTGTAATGCATCCCACCACCGCTGTATCATCTGCAAACTTAACAATATGACAGCCTGGAAGTGTGGCTGTACAATCATATGTGAGCAGAGTGAACAGAAGGGGGCTCAGCACACATCCCTGAGGAGAGCCAGTTTCTTTCAGAGTTCAGAGTTTAATCAAGAGTTTAATCTATTGTTTTCTGTAGAATACAGCAGTTTGTGTTGGTTAAGCACTCAGAGTGAAAATAGAAGCAATCATTTATTCATCGATTGAAACATCAGAGGACTAAGAGTCAGTGGGGGAACATCAGCAACAAAGTGTGGGAAAGACTGACTGGCTGAAAGAGAGCAGATAAGACGAAGGATTCAAGTTGAGGTAAGGGAAATAAAGTGGAGATCAAAGAAGAGAAATTTGTTAAACGAGAAAAAATAATGGACACTTTTGTTTTGAAAAGACAATATAACATCCAAAGGAAACCCACCAAAGGATTATTAGTCTTCCAATGCTATTAGACTGGAAGTTAAAAGAAGTGTTTAGCAATAAATAAAAATAACTTGAAACATGCTCCAGAATATTTAAAGTTTGTGGACAAGGTAATCATTTATTCTCTAAAAATCTTTCATTTAAATATAAAGTGATAGAATTTTTAAACACCTTCACCTTAAATATGAACCACACAAGAAGAGAGACAAGAATCAATTTTCAGAGTAGCAGACGTTGAAAATGGGAGATCACCTCAAGACACTTTGAAACAAGTTTCAAAACTGTTTGAGATCAAATCTGAATTGGAAAGTGCGTGCTAGGTTTTTATTCTCTCAAAAGTAGGACAATGATGAGTAACAGGAAGACAGTTTCAGATAGCACATGGGAAATGTGGCAGTGTTCAAAACAAACAATAACGTAATGTCAAAACATTATCTGTGATTAAAACATGAGCTGGCCTAATCAGTGTTTTTGTTCTGTGTCTAGGAAGTGACAAGTTGTGTTCTTCAGAGATATTTTGTTTCATACAGAAATATTTTTAGGGAAGCAAACTGGTTAATGATTCATCAGAATACATTAAAGTAATAAGTTTTAAATGATCACTGTTTGAATTCTCTAACATCTCAATCCTCTTTATCATTTAAACTGGTTACAACTTAATCAGATGAACAGTTAAAAATAATGTTTGTAAAAGATGTAGGAAACGATCATTGAGGTGCACAGAAAAAATAAGTTCTTTATGAACTAAGGTCCTTTATGGACTTAAACCAAAAGAAAAACAAAAAATGAGAAAAAGTTTTAGTTGGTTTGAAAATTACTCTGATCTTAAATGTAGCCTAGAAAAACTAAAACATCATTATAGCACCGGTTATTGTGAAATACTTTCAGCACTAGAATCACTCTGCATTTTCTTTTTAGGCTAATTGTCATACACATCATGTCCCACTGACTCCAGCGGGGTATAATCATCATCATTTGAAACGAAATGGGTTTGGTGTAGACTGATTAGAACACCTGTAAAAACTTTCATCATCATGTTTTTTCCAGACATGGTACTACACAAATAAAAAGAAGGCAAAAATAGAAATAATATTGTCAGGATTGGTGTACAGATTCTCAGGAGGAGGTGCCACCATAGTCCAGAGGTGAACCATGACCATGGGTCGGAGGGGTCTGTTCTTTTAGTCCCGTTCTCATCATACTTTTTTGAGTTCGCTCAGATAGTGCAAAGCATCGTATATGTCTCCTCCTGTTCCTGATTCATCTGGGATGTAGGTACAGCACGATTCACCAATAATTTTAGACACGCCTCCTCGTGATGCAGTTAGCAGGTCGAGAATGACTCAGTTTTGTAGGATCATCTCTCTCATTGCTTTCAGCTCTCCCAGAGTTCCATTTGCTGATTTGTAGGTGTCGTTGATAAGGAGGGGGAGGGCATACATGTTGATTTCAACGTGGCTTCATACTTAACCGACTCCTACCCCTGAGAAAAGGCTTTGGAAGAACTTTTCCCCTCCATTCCAGATCCTGAATTCCCATGGGACGCTGGTGCTGGTGGTGAGCCCTCCCTATCTTGTTATCTCAGGCACTGGAGAGCGTCTTCTCCTGTGGACTGAGGGCGTCAGTGCCTTCCTCAGCACAAGCAACGGGTTGGATAGGGGGACCCAAGAACAAAGCCCCCCCCCCCCAATTAGGTGGCAATGCTGTATAGGCCCTGTGTCCACACAAGAAATACCAGTCAGTTAAAACACGACAGCCTTTGTCACCTGGCACTGCAATGCTGCAGTGGGTGGTTTCCTGTCGTCCTCTTGTTGGCTTGCTTATGTTGAAATTCCTTTGTTCAAGAAGGTGTGTGCAATAGATGACATCTCTTGACTCGAAGCAGTTGGCATTTTCATAATGCAGTCCTGCTTTGCAGAAAATGCAATGCACATAGTTCAGTGTATTTGTATGTGGATATGGGACATCACAGAATGAATACACTTTGTCACATAAGTTCCAGGGTACCAGGCCCACTGGGATGGTTCCATTGTTGAAAACACAGAGTCCCAAAGCACCTGGCAGCAGATGTGTCATGGTGATCAGTTCAGGCAGTTTGATGGACGTCTGGGGTAGAGGCATGACATTTGAGGTGATGCTGCTATTTGACGAGAAGTTGTATCCCATAGTCACCATGGCTAATCATCTGTGTAGGTCTGTGTGCATACCCTTCACTTCATCAGACAGTGGTTTCGTGTAGTCCCATCTTGCCCAGCTGCTTGTTCCTGGGTAGGTGCTTAGTCCATACAGGCATGCCTGTTTGTCTGTGGGCACAGTAGCAGGTTGCAAACCTGAATTATGGGTGGCATAAGGTAGATGAGCACAGATGTAGCAGTTAGTAGTTTTCCCTTCATAAGCAGTTTTGTTCATCAGTTGCCAACATAGGTTGGTGTTGTAGTCATGAGGGTGTTCAGATCTTAGCAGATTAGTGATATCGCCGTTCACTATGTAACATGCTCCCATAACAACACAACAAACAGACCACCTGACCTGTGATGCTCCCATTGTTGCTAGGTATACAGAAATACTAAAAACCCAAATTGTCCTAACAGAGTGCAGAGTGATTATCATATACAAACCATAAGCTTTAAGCTATGCACTTTTAGTTTCCCACATCTGCTTTTCCTGTCTAGTTGCAGCTTTCTGTATGTCTAAAAGGACTGTTTTATTTATCATGTCATCATTGTGTGAGCTCATCAGGATGGAGTTTAATAAACCAGCATCTGAGGGTCCTAAATGTGTTAGGTAAATGTTTCAGGTCAGTTTTATCACCTTCTGAGAGAAACATCATGTCTAACTGTCATAGAGAGAGAGCGTGTACACTGGGTTCACATGTGACAATCGAACAAAGCTGTTTCTTCCTCATTTTGTAGGTGGAACTGTAAGTCCATTCATTTTGTGGGGGAGAGAAATCAGTGCATGCAGCAACAGCCCTAATCTGTAACCCCACATCTCTGCAATGCAATTCGTGTGATTTAAATAAAGATATATGTGGTGTTGCGTCCAGTTTGAAAAAAGGTTTTTGTTCTCCAGAAAGGAGAACTGTAGCACCAGCAAATTAATATTTGTCTGTATACAGCTCTACAACGGTCATTGTGACAGGAAAGTCACCCATGTAGTTGCAGGCACCTTGTTGTATTATGTTCATTTTCATATGTAATTGGCTCAGAGGTATCTCATTCGTCTTCTTTGTCAGCACATTACTTGCTTCCTACATCAAAAAGGAAACAGCTGTTAGATTCTCAGTTGAACCCAGGTCATATGAGCAGTAAACGTCAATCAGGCTTTGATTTGCATAAAACCCATTTGTTCTGTTATCAGGGTTATCTCCTGTTTTCTTTTTCAGTCCTTTCTCAGAAAGATGATGCATAAAAACATCAACAGTACACGTGTCCAGTTCTAAAAAGTGTTTTTTTATCCAACTTGAAATGTTTGGGGTACAAGATTGTAGCAGACCGTTCTTCAGCTGTTGCTGATAAGCTGTGGTTGGCTCGTCATTGTGATCGATACTGCTATAAATTTTGAAATCCTTTTCATATTTTATTCTAAAATCATCAACATCTTTCCCTTGTTTTTGTTTGATTTCAGAGAGTGTAGCGTAATCAGCTCTTCGTTTGAAAACTGTACGCACTCTACCACAAAGAGCATCCCATTGTCGTTTGTAATGTCCAGTTAGGTCGTTTGGGGTTGTTATATCATAGGGGAGAGGGGCTTCATCATTTCCCTTGCCTGTTTAGTCACCACGCACTCGGGCCCAATGTTTTCCCAAAGATGACTGAGCTGCTACACTGGTCTCATGACCATCAAGGCAATAGGAATGTATGATATCCTCCATATCCATGATCCACATTTCAGGATCCTCTAAGTGACTAGTAACTCCTTCAACAACTTTTCTAGCTTTTTCGAGGGTCCATGGTCTAAAAACTAAAGCATGTTGTGGGTTGCCTTTCATATCTGCAGCTGGATTCATGACTTGTATCAGGGGGAAAGCGTTTGAAGAGGAGCAAGGAGTTTGTGAAGTGGAGGACTGCATTTTTGACATTTTCCTAGTAACAACATGGTTATCTGTTTTAGCCTCTGACAATATGCTTAGTTTGGCAAGTTCGTCGATAGGATAAATGGATGGTGGTTGGGTTGAAGATGAAGCCCCTGTTGTATCATAAGAGGGAGGGCGACTCACATATATGGTTTTATTGTCTTCAGGTTTAACAAACATTGTGTCAGTCATTTGTTTTTGTTGGAGTTTGGCCTCCTTAGAAGTTTTTATCTCTTCACACCTAATTAGTGATTCATACTACCACATTTTAGCAATTGCCAATTGATGTTCCAATTTTTCTTTCTTTTTGCCTTTGTTTAGAATAATTTGGTTCTGCAGTACAGAAACGAGTGTTTTCCAGGTGTCTACTTTAAGGTTGGGTTCTATCTTATATTTTGCCATCCATTCATTCACATAATTAACTGATTCCGGATGCTTCTGACTCATGAATCTTGATTCTTTTGTGTTTGTTTCTGCTCCTGTAGGAGATTTTTTACTTCTATTATTTCCCATGACTGTTAGATATTTTACTTATATAATTTGCAAGTGTCAAGTTTTTATTTTTTATTATTTTTATTTTTATTTTGTATTTGAGTCTATAAAACTGAAAGTATCGTCTAAAAAAGGTAGTTTAATTTGCAAATTTTGTAGTACCGATGTTTGGCCACTATGGGTCCTCCTTTGACAACTATTTAGCACGATGTCTTTACAGGAAAAAGGTGGGGACTTGACTTTTTTTCTCTTTCCGGTTGACGTGTTAAGATGACTTCAGACCCACTCTGTCCAAAAGATATTTATTTAAAATTGGTAAGCGAATTTCTCAACTTCTTTTTGCAGAAAAAATACAAATTTGAAACGTCCGGTTTTTAACGTTATGACGACCTATTTATGGACTGTAGACGGGCGAATGTAGCTTCATAGCTATGGATGTACTGTTAGCCACGTTAGCTTTCAGTTAGATGCTGTTGTCGACCCAAAAACGTAATTTTTTTAGCTGATTAAAGTCGGATCGGTTCACATTTAGTTTTTCAACACAAGAAACGTGATCCTGTCCGCTTGGTTTTAGGGAAATAATTTGGATTTTTAATCGTTAAAAAACTAATAAACGCAACGCTAGCGATCAGCTATGCTAACGCCAAAGCCAATGCAAAAATGTTCAAATTCCACGTTTGTTAAGCTCTAAAACCCAAAATATTTCGACTAAAAATGTGTAAACTAGATCTATTGATTTCTCAAATGCCAATAAACAATTCAGCTATATTTAATTGTTCTGAATATGCATGCAAATATTTTTATTTTTAATTTAGAATTTTTAGGTAGCTCGCCTGCTGACCATTGTTTCCGGATGCATTTTTAGAGATGATCTTATCCCGTTATAACTGTTTCATAAGTTCAGAAGAATACAATGATTAATGTTTTATGTGTATTATTTAGTCTCATTTTAAGCGGAGATGTGTGACCAGCCACTCCAAAACCAGGAACAAGTCGGCACACTCTAACTGAGAAAAAATCAATAAAAGCTTCAACTTCTGAGAAATTAGTGAAAATCATTTTTTTGCAAAATGTACCAGTTGAAGTTGTGAAGAACCCATCCCATGCTTTAAAAAACACTTTATAAGTGTTTAAACTGATAAACTTTGTGTTAGAAATCAGTTTGTTTTCAGAGTAAAACCAAGCCGCAGGGATTTGCGTACTGGGGGCGGGGACACTCACAGCTGATTAACATGCGGGACTTGTTTGGCCAATAACGTGCAGCTTTGAAAGAAGCACATGGCTACTTAACTTCTAGGCTTCCCAGTGAAAAGAAAAGGCGTTTTGCAGGTTTCAGCTCCCCCTGCATGATCCACGGCTCTGGAAGCGGTGCAGGGGGGGGGTTGGGCTGACAATCTCCCCCGCGTGCACGCGCCAGCATCTCGCTTTTTGCAGGGGCGAGACAGCATCTGCGGCTCTGGAAGCAGCGTGGTGCGGCGGGGAGAACTGGCCCCTGTCTGAATCTCACTGCTTTTTAGAGCTGCGTGGATCATGCTGTCCCTGGGAGCAGTGCGTTGCGGGGGGTGGGGGGTCATCTTCCCCCGCACCGCACTGCTTGTAGGGGCCACGGATCAGCCTCGCTGCCCCCAGGATCGGATGGATCAGCAGTTCATGGTGCTGTCATCAGGAACAAAAAAGCTGAATCATGTTTAATTAAAATAGCCTTGTTTTTCCAGATAATTTTAAACGTTTTTGTTTATCTTTATGTAAGATTATCTTTAGAATTTATTTTTTTATGTTAATATTTGGTGAAACAAGAAATCTTATCTTTCTTTCTTTGAAATAGGTTATTTAGATGGATGGATGGATGGATGGATGGATGGAAACCGACCAGCCCACAAAAGCTTAATAAAAAAGACCTATATGCAAAGATAAGGCCTTTCTGCCCTGATGACACAAAGGTCATGTCCAGCACCAAAACCTTGTGTGACATCTAAAATAAGTCTGTGCAGGAGCTTGGTGTGTATAAAGCCTTATTTTCTTTTGTTATTCCCCTTTCTAACCTCATCAGATTCAACATAAGCATCTACTGAGTTTACTCCAACATCTTCAGCTATCCTGAGTTTACTCATCATCTTCAGCTATTATACAAACTTTTCCAGTGTCATCAACTTTATAAAGTGCATTCCTGTTCTGCCCGCACCTGGACTGACCATCGACAGGCAGACCTATCTGTATGCAAAGATAAGGCCTTTCTGCTCTGATGAAGCAAAAGACATTACTTGTCCAGCACCAAAACCTTGCTAGAAAGCTGTGTGACATAATAAGTCTGTGCAGGAGTTTGGTGTGTGTGTGTGTAAAGCCTATTTTCTTTAGTTTTCACCCTTTTAACACCAGCCACAGCAAGGTTCCAGACAAGACAAGAAAACATAGAACAAACTAATAAAAATAATTATGTTTAAACCCAGTTGAATCAGTTTCTGTGTCCTCCTTAGTTTAGACGTAGTGTATATATTTTTTAACACGTCACAATAACATAAAATACAATTCTTTGTATTAATGTTGTTTTTTTAAAGATCAAAAGGAAGTTTGCCAGTAGGGGTGTAGGAAAAAATAGATTTTTCAAAGACTCTGGATTCTTAGTCCTGGCGATTCAGAATCGATTCTAAATGCTCCAAAATCAATTTTTAAACATGTTTAATTTTACCCTGATGCATGCTCAATATTCCAGGTAGAAAAATCTAAAAAAGCTAAGTCTGGTATTCAGCTCAGTCTTAGCACCCTCTCACAGTGGATCAACCAGTTGGCTGATAACAGCCGAAACAAGCTGCTCACATGATGGAGGACCATCAGCCTAACAATGGATCGTTAGCACCCTGATGGTTGTTTGCTATTCATAGAGGGCTGAGTGATACTAGCAATGACAGCATTACTGTCCCCCTCTTATAATGCTTGAGTTAAAGGTTACTACACTTTGGTAGGCTGAAGTCTGTTTTTGTCTGTATTATACATGTATTTTGAATTATTTGTATGTGATGGACTGGAGACCTGTCCAGGTGTCCTCCGCCTCTCGCACAGTGATGGCTGGACATGGACACCAGTGAGCCCCATGACTCTTAAAGGAAGAAGTGGTTAAAGATGATGGATGGATGAATTATTTGTTCCTATATTTTTATTTTATTGTTTTAGAGGAATCCAGGCAACTAAGCTAACCTAATACAGTACTGGTAATTCAAGTTACAGCATTTAATGCATTCCTGTATTATTTGTTTGTATTTTTGGTATGAATATCAAATGATTCAAAAACTTTGATAAAGTACAGAACCTACAATTATTGTTTTAAATAAATGTTCTATTTGTTTACATTGTTGTTTAATATTCTCAGTTTAAAATTATTGTTTTATGTTCCATTTGTTTACATTGTTGTTTATTCTTTTCAGCTTGTCAGTTACAAAGCTGAAACTAAATTTATGACCATTTTAATAGAAAAATCATTTTTGAATCAAAAATTGTTTCTGAATCGAAAAATTGATTTTGAATCGAATCGTGACACCAAAAATCGGAATCGAATCAATTCTCCAGACACTGAGAGATTCGCACCCCTATGCCAGCAAAGCTGAAGTTCTGCACACCTTCTTAGGCAGAGTCTGTGTTGACAGTCAGTGCTGGGGGTTGGGGTTAAGGCAAATTAATGTAAATGAACAGCAATTGTTAACACCCCCAGGTAAAGCTTCAGGAATGGGGACATTCTTCTAAAGCTTTGAGGCCTGTTTTCTCCCTAATCTTATTTGCAGATTGCCAACATTGAAATGGCTGTATCTTCTTCATTTTTTTTTTGAGTGGCATGTGTTTGGCATCATCGGATAGCTTAGAACCCACACTTTCAGATTCTGTAAATAACTCAAAATGACCCAGGGGAGACTTGTTCCTGGTTTTGCCATGGCCAGTCACATGTTCTAGTAGCTTAAATTTGTGTTTGTTTCTGTGTTTTTAGGAGGCGATAACCTAACACCAGATAAGATGTTCCCGGAGGAGCCGGCCTGCTGTCAGCGTAGTTAGTAATTATTATATCTGGTTTTAGTATTTATCTCATAATGTTCTTGGCTTCAGGGAACGATTTTTATATTTATTATTGTTTTATGTTTATCTTTAAGTTTCTAAAGGAGGTTTCTAAAAGTTGACTTTATGAACCGACAGCCAGCTCAAAATTCCTCATTTACATGTGAACTCACACTCTTACACACACACAGGGAGAGAAAGGAAGGTAAACTCACACAGATAGAGGGAGAGAAAGATAAACACACATAGGGAGAGAGAGGAAAATAAACATACACAGATAGTTGGAGAGAGAGAGAGAGAGAGAGAGAGACGTAGACAAGCACAAAAAAATGCAGACACACTCTTAGGCACTCACCGATGCAGACTGACGAACATAACGTCAACAAGATGCATCTAAAAAGAAAAATGTCCAATCTCTGGCTGAAATCTCACTTGTTTAGGAGGCTTGTGACCCAGCCTGAAACTAGTTTCCGTACCTTCACATACTAAGCAATCAATTTACAGCACCTCATCGCTGTGCCAAGCAAACCAAAACAGTACTTCCAGCTGTACTAAGCAAACAGTACCTTCACGTACTAAGTAAACAATTTACAGCACCTTATCACTGTGCCAAGCAAACCAAAACAGTACTTCCAGCTGTACTAAGCAAACAGTACCTTCACGTACTAAGTAAACAATTTACAGCACCTTATCACTGTGCCAAGCAAACCAAAACAGTACTTCCAGCTGTACTAAGCAATAATATGTACTCATTTCTTGCAGGTTCGTGTGATATTTGACTGGATCTTCCGTCAAACTGTCCCTTCAATGGCCAGAGAATTGGACCTAAATAACGCTGGCTTGGCAGGGTAAAACGTCCACCCGTACCAGACTTTGGAAACTGCTGTGCATAGGCTAGCAACGCGTCCGTCCTCTGAGTCCACCGGAGACAGGTATGAGGAAAATTCCACTCAGGGAACCAATAATGATATGATTTTTAAACACCTTCACCTTAAATATGAACCACACAAGAAGAGAGACAAGAATTAATTTTCAGAGTAGCAGACTTTGAAAATGGGACAGTTTCAGATAGCACATGGGAAACGTGGCAGTGTTCAAAACAAACAATAACGTACAGTAATGTCAAAACATTATCTGTGATTAAACATGAGCTGGCCTTATCAGTGTTTTTGTTCTGTGTCCAGGAAGCAACAAGAGATGTTTTGTTTCATACAGAAATATTTTTAGGGAAGCAAACTGGTTAATGATTCATCAGAATACATTAAAGTAATAAGTTTTAAATGATCAATGTTTGAATTCTCTAACATAAAAAAAAAAATGCTGCCTTGCCAGAGTCAGCAAAAAGTTCACAATGGGTCAAAAACAATACGAAATGTATGTATGTATGTAATATTTGTAATACATATGGGGGAGTGGTGGCACAGAGGTTAGAAACGGTGGGCCTGTGATTGGAAGATCGCCGGTTCAAGCCCTGGTACCGACAACATGAAAATGTGGGTGGAAAAGGTGAAACACCCATACCTTCCTTCACCCCACTCTGGGCCCCTAAGCAAGGAATTTAAACCCTAACATCTGCTCCCTAAACAGGTATCTCTTGAAAATGAGTTATTGTGGCTCCAGGAGACTACCTGGATAAATAAAGGATATATATATAAATATTCATTTTAGAATATATTTATTCTGAAATGGATAAGTAAAGGGTATAAAT
>JBBPBX010006784.1:56725-67316 GCA_038048925.1 Garcialebias charrua
ACACACACACACACACACACACACACCACCAAAAAAAAAGGTTTACAAACATCTTTTGAGGTCTTTTTTATGTGTCATCAATAATCACAGCAGCAGAGGGAAATACTGGCTTCATCTTGCTGCCTAAATTAGAGTAGTGTACCTTGACATCCCATGTTGGTTGTGTAAGACGTCATGCGATTACTGGTGTTCAAGCTAATAGATGATCTGATCAATGGTGATCTGATCAGTGAAAACAATCAACCTATTCCACAAACTTTGACACTAACTGATGTAGATTTTCAGTTATTTGAGAAGTGGAAATGTTTTTGTAAGATAAATGTACTTCTGTTGTTTTGTTCTCCACCCGTCAAAAGGCAGATGTGATATGGTGCAGTCTTAGTATGTTCGTAAACTTTCTCTTGTTTGGCCCATAACTTCTGATCTGCTCAAACTAATTTAATTTAACATGAAACACATGAACACATATGAATCATGTGACGGATTGTCACATACACTGTAGCTTTAAGCTCAAGGTCACAAATCAAGGTCAAAGTTTTTGCAAGTTATTTGCACTCCCCATTCCCTCCATCTTGAGCGTCATGTGGGTCAGTTGTGCGTGAGGGGTGGCATTTCAACTTTAATTTTGTATAACTTACAATGTAGTTTGAATCTTCAAAAGAACTGTCACACATACCCGAGTATCTCCTTCAGGTGCCAGCGGGTCAGTCATCCAGGAGCCGAACCTAGATCCAGATGTCTTGATAGTGATGGGATCGCTGATGCCCGTCAGCTTGCCGCATGCTGCACAGAGAGAAGTGGAAGAAGTAAATATATTTTTAAAAAGGAAAATTCTGATGGATTGGACTCACTGCTTTTTAATTTAAATCTAAATGATCTTGCTTGAAGGATGAGGGCGTGTGTGTAAGATGTGCTTATTCAGTTTACACCATCTAATGCCTGTTTCACTCTGAAAATGTGAAAAAGTGAGAAAAAATAGGACAGGCGGAGGCTTTCTGTTCCTCTGTGTTAAACCATAGTGTTAATTAGCGTTGGTTTGGGTGTTAATGAAAATGTGACAAAGCTGTCGCTGGTTTTTGTGTCCCTCCAGAGTGAGACTGGGCCAAAAAGAAACCACAAGTAAAATAATAAGACATGAATTTTCTTTTTATGCATCTATTCCTCGTTTTTAGATGGTTTTCACACAAAAAAAGGCAGTTTATTAAAGCAGATGGATGGAGTGAGTCTTGCTAATTGGCTCATTAAGGGTCGGTCTGTGATGACTGCTCATTTAAAGGTTGTGTCTTGTCTCTGTGAAGCCTTTCATCCATTAGTCCTTTATCTGTTGTAGACCTCATTGTTGTGAAATGTCATGCTGCTTTGTGCTCAAACAATAAGGATTAGTTTCTGCTTCCCCTTTCCTATAACCTGCTCCATTATCTCACCTCGGTGTTGCTTTTCTGTTGAAGCATTGGTGTGTCTCTGTGTTCAGCATATGTTCTGCCTGTGAGTGTGTGGGCAGTGCACCTCAGCTGCAGCTGAGAGACAAACACATACTCACATGAGCAACAGCTACCATCTCTTAGATAACCCTCAGTGGGATTAAAGTCCATAGTAATACATTGATTACTGCCTGCAGTAGAAAGGCAAAAAGTGGGTTACCGTATTTTCCAGTCTATAAGTCACACCTTTTTGCCTAATTTGCATGCTGTGCGACTTATAGAGAGGTGAGACTTGTTTATGGATTTTTTCCCATATTTTTAGACCAATTTTTGGCTCAGATATGACCGTTTTTCATTTTGGCAAAAAATGGTGCAGTACCACTTTCGGCCGCTAGGGGTGCCGTACCACTTTTGTCCGCTAGGGTACACCGACCGTTCCCACCTCAAGCGTCCGACGGCAGCCTCCTCTGGTCGGACTGACTCTGTCGCAGCCCGACCTCCTGCTCTGGAGCTCTGACACTTCCAGAGAGTCCACTGACCGTTTCCAGCTCATGTGTACGACGGCAGCCTCATCTGGTCGGGCACACTCTGTCGCAGCCCGGCCTCCTGCTCTGGAGGTATGAACTAGCTACTTCACTGTTAGCTCAGTGTTTGTTGGCAAAATAGGTCAAGAACCACAAGACAGATTTTGTTCAAACTTACAGAAAGTAATCACAAGATGGATATTTACAATTATTTAGCTTGAGGAGATGTTTGAGATAAAATTCGATGTTTTATATCCGTAATGGGTTAGCGTTAGCTCCGTGTTTTTCTGGGTACCGGCACAATTTTACGAAAATATAGCCCATGAACCACAGGACAGATTTTTTTTATCAGACTTACAGAACGTAATCACTAAATGTACATTTACAAACTGTTAGCTGTATGAGACATTTGAACTAAAATTCGAAGTTTTAGCTTCGTAAATGTGTTAGCTTACAGCTCCGGATTTACTATAAACAGGGACTGTTTAGATAAATAACTCATGAACCACAGGACAGATTTTTATCAAACTTATAGAAAGTAATTATTTGGTGTTCATTTACAAACTGTTAGCTGTTGGAGTTATTTGAGATAAAATTCAATGTTTTATAGACGTAAATGTGTCACGGTTAGCTTAGTTTTTTTCCTTGTACTTTTTAGCAAATAGCTCATAAACCACAGTGCAGATTTTCTTTAAACTTACAGAAAAAAATTATTTGGTGTTCATTTACAAACTGTTTGCTGTTGGAGTTATTTGAGATAAAATTCAATGTTTTATAGAAGGAAATGTGTCGCGGTTAGCTTTGTTTTTTTTCCTTGTACTTTTTAGCAAATAGCTCATAAACCACACGACAGATTTTCTTTAAAATTACAGAAAAAAAATTATTTGGTGTTCATTTACAAACTGTTTGCTGTTAGAGTTATTTGAGATAAAATTCAATGTTTTATAGACGTAAATGTGTCGCGGTTAGCTTAGTTTTTTTTCCTTGTACTTTTTAGTGAATAGCTCTTGAACCACATGACAGATTTTTTTAAACATACAGAAAGTAATTAGTTGGTGTTCTTTTACAAACTGTTAGTTGTTGGAGTTATTTGAGATAAAATCCGATGTTTTATAGACGTAAATGTGTCACGTTAGCTTCGGGTTTTTTTCTTGTACTTTTTAGCAAATAGCTCATAAACCACAAGGCAGATTTTCTTGAAACTTACAGAAAGTAATTATTTGGTGTTCATTTACAAACTGTTAGCTGTTGGAGTTATTTGAGATAAAATTTGATGTTTTATAGACGTAAATGTGTCGTCGTTAGCTTTTTGTTTTTTCTTGTACTGTTTAGCAAATAGCTCATAAACCACAAGGCAGATTTTCTTTAAACTTACAGAAAGTAATTATTTGGTGTTCATTTACAAACTGTTAGCTGTTGGAGTTATTTGAGATAAATTTTGATGTTTTATAGACGTAAATGTGTCGTAGTTAGCTTTGTTTTTTTTTCCTTGTTCTTTTTAGAAAATAGCTCATAAACCACACGGCAGATTTTCTTTAAACTTACAGAAAGTAATTATTTGGTGTTCATTTACAAACTGTTAGCTGTTGGAGTTACTTGAGATACAATTTGATGTTTTATAGATGTAAATGTGTTGCAGTTAACTTAGTTTTCTTTTTTCCTTGTACTTTTTTGCAAATAACTCATAAACCACATGGCAGATTTTCTTTAAACTTACAGAAAGTAATTATTTGGTATTTGGTAGCTGTTGGAATTGTTTGAGCTAAAATTAGATTTATTTATAATTTATTTTCATAGCGCGTGCGACCGTTTGGAAGACGTCAAAGCGAAATAATTTAAATCCAGCAGATTTCACCATTACGTGAATTTATAATAGTAATAATTTAATAATTTGTTACATTTGTCATCTGTGTATGTTTCCCATACTTGACAGACGAAATTGGTCTTCTGCATTTAACCCAACCACCACCAGGTGGTGCAGCGAGCAGCGTAGTTCGCGCTCGGGGAGCTGGAGAATTAGATGTGCACTCATAGACACCCCAAGGTGTGTAGTGGCCGGGGCCGGGGCGCGAACCCGCGTCCTTCGGGTCCCAAGTCCTTCGGGTCCCAAGTCAAAAACCCTGCCACTACACCATCTTGGCTTATTAAGGAACGGTTAAGCTAAGACACATATTTGCTATAATTTTCAGCAGACAAACAATTGTTTTTACCGTGTTAATCTTGTTAAAAGTCCTTCCGTGCATGCTTTTGTGGCCACCATTTTCAGCAGGGCAAATGAGGCGCTGACGCGTCGCGTAGCGGTGACGCATAATAGATGCAACTTAAATAAAGGTGCAACATGTTTATGGATTTTTCCAATTTATTGCCAATAATTGGACAAAGCGACTTATAGAAAGGTGCGACCTATCAGGCGGAAAATACGGTATATAGTTTTTGTCTGCTTGGTTTCAAGCCTTTCTCTATCTGTTAGCAAAATATCTCATGAACCGCTGGACAGATTTTTATTAAACGCTAAAAAAAAGTAATAAATGGATGGAAATACACCACTTATTAACGTATGCAGTCAACCCAACTCAAAATACATGTAGTAGTAGTAGTAGCACAAATACTTTGACTGCTGATTGATGAAGATTTTTTTCTTAAAAGTCTGAAACATTTGGAGTCGGCCTGTTATTTTTTTTTTCTTTATTTATTTCTGTGAGCAAAATACACTGCCTGGTCCAAAATAAGGTCACTGCCTAGATTTAACTAATCAAATAGGTAAGAGTCTTACAGTGTTTATTACTGCATGAGCTATCCTGGTTCAGCTGGCAACACGTTATTCATATCTCACTGATGCAGCGAGTAGTAGCTTCTCGTTTGTCAAACAACCATGTCAAAAGACCAATCCTGTGGTCGTGGAAAAGAAGTTCATTTGAAAAACATCTCAGGAGTTGAGAACTGTCCAACGCATTATTAAAACTGGAAGGTCAGTGGGGAGCATGAGGCAGGGTAAGAATAGAGCCGGCTCAAGTGAAGCACCTAGTGCCTACTGTACAAACCTGTGGGGAAGTCCATTACCTGGGGTTTCTGCCGTTGGTCTGGTCTAGGTTCAGCAACAGTATAGCCGTTTTCGCATTGGCCAGCCCTCAATGGCCCGGGCCACCCCTGGGTGGCTCTGGGCCACCCGCGTTCATTACGCATTTGCCGCAGAGCCGCCTTGAAGTGGGTGGGCAGTTCTCTGGAAGTGGGTGGGGTGCTCTCTTCACGTGGGTGGAGTGTTCGTGTTTTAAGAGAGGAGACTCCGCTAAAAAAAATTGTTAGCTGGATATATATATATTAGTGTTTCTGAGTTAAATTTTTGTTAATAACTGATCACAAATCAGCTTATGTTACAACGTAAATAACAACGAAGCGCGCACCCATTTCCGCCTTTCAGCGCGACTTGAATGTCATTAAACAATAACTAATAACTAATATTGTCTAACTGTTGCGCGCAGCCAGGGTTTTAAAATATAACTAATAATCTCTAACTTCTACGTGCAGCTAAAATGTTAAGAGGAGTGATTCCTATATGGGTAAGGTGGACACCTGAAAATCCAGTCCGCTGTATAGCTCAAAGCGTTAATGCACTGTCGTTTTGACCCGGCGAAGCGGGTTCGCTTCCCGCCTGGGACAAAGTTATTTTACTTTTTTTTTATTGGAGTAAATAAAAAGGAGTTTGTTAACCAAACAAACTCCTTTTTATTTAAAAGAAAATGTGAATAAAGAAAAAAAAAGTAAAATAACTTTGTACCAGGCGGGAAGCGAACCCGCTTCGCCGGGTCAAAACGACAGTGCATTAACGCTTTGAGCTATACAGCGGACTGGATTTTCAGGTGTCCACCTTACCCATATAGGAATCACTCCTCTTAACATTTTAGCTGCACGTAGAAGTTAGAGATTATTAGTTATATTTTAAAACCCTGGCTGCGCGCAACAGTTAGACAATATTAGTTATTGTTTAATGACATTCAAGTCGCGCTGAAAGGCGGAAATGGGTGTGCGCTTCGTGTTATTTACGTTGTAACATAAGCTGATTTGTGATCAGTTATTAACAAAAATTTAACTCAGAAAAACTAATTCAGCTAACAATTGTTTTAGGGGTTTCTCGTTTCTGTAGTTAAATTTGAATGAAATTCAACCCTCGCGCTGAGGTTGTTTGAATGAGTCCCGCCCCTGCTGCAAACAACGAATCAAATGTGAGCAGTACATGACGTGAAACTGGGTCCGTGGGGCTCGGCCCGATAGAACCACGGTGGACATGGTTCCAGAACAACAGTGGATCCCGGGCGGAAAAGGTAAATGCGAATACGCCGAACCCGGGTTAGAAGCTGGGAGAGCCGGGGAGGGCTGGCCAATGTGAAAACGGCTTATGTGTCCAAAGAACGAGGTCACCTGACTGCCTGAATATCAGAGGTGTCAAGTAACGAAGTATAAATACTTCGTTACTTTACTTAAGTACAAATTTTAGTTATCTATACTTTAGTAAAGTAATTATTTTTCAGCCTACTTTATACTTCTACTTCTTACATTTTCACGCAATTACTGGTACTTTCTACTCCTTACTTTTTAAAAATAGCCTCGTTACTTTTCTTTCATTTTGCCGTTTTTTTTTTTGTAGAATATAGATATTCACGCAGGACTTTCCAAAAATTGAACATAAATATCCGCATCAGCACTGAATCTGCAGCCGTCACTCACCAGTGTTGCCAGATTGGGCGGTTCACCGCGATTTTCCTTCTGACTTTTGCGGGTAAAGAGTGCTTTGGGTGGGTGGGACTCTATCTGGCAACACCGGTCACACCGGTGTTTACGCGTGTGTCTTTACATCCGGGGCAGCGTCGGCAGCGCCGGGACCCTCCATGTCAATGTAGAGGCGTCTGCGGCACCGGGACCCTCCATCAGTAGTTGGGGCGTCTTCTATAGCAACTTCATCCGGCGAAGCCATGCTGTCCGTGACGCTGACTTGCTAGGGGCTCTGCTAGCGCTAGCATTAGCGTCTCGCGAGACAACGTTACCTCTCAACGAGAGATATCGCGGGAGTTTAATATCGCGAGATCTCGTACAACGAGATCTCGTTACATGCCTAATATTGAGGTAAGCTGAAAGTTTTTTTTTTTTTATCAGTTGATTACTGACTTCTAGTGACCTAGTAACATACTAATGTTGTATAATGTTTTCTATGGTTAGGAGGTACTAGCCATGGAACTAGCTACATGCTCTGGGTTTGCTTGCTAACATTGTTTCTCTTTTTTATTCAGATTTAAAACATATTTTCTTTCTGTCAGAGTTTTCACTGAACTTAACAAAGTTTTACTTCATAGACTACGTTCACACTGCAGGCAAATGCTCAATAATACCCCTATACAGTATGGTTATTTTAATATATTTAAATTTGCATTTAAATGTGTCTATTTTCAATGGGCATATATGCAGTTAAGACAGGTAGCTTAGTGCACCCCTAGTTTTTCAACATTAACAATATAATATAATCTAGTCTAAAAAAATGATTTTTGTGGGGGAGGTGGGGTTGTATACAATAGTATGTGTGGTGCAGCCTAAGCATTTGTCTTTGTTGTTGCTTTTTCTTACGCTACTTTTACTTTTATACTTTTAAGTAGTTTTGAAACCAGTACTTTTTTACTTTTACTTGAGTAAAAAGCTAGAGTTGATACTTCTACTTCTACAGAAGTAATTTTAAATCCCAGTATCTATACTTCTACTTGAGTAATGAATGTGAATACTTTTGACACCACTGCTGAATATACTGAAGGATCAGGTTATTCTATCAATGATTTTTTTCTTCTCTCATGGCATGGGCATGTTCTAAGTTGACAATGCCAGGATGCATCGGATGCAAAATAGGAAAGAGTGGTTCAGGGAGCATGAGACATTTTGACACATGGATTGACCACCACAGAGTTCAGATCTGAACCCCACTGAGAATCTTTTGGCTGTGCTGGAGAAGACTTTGAACAGTGGTCCAAATCTCCTGTCATCATTACAAGATTTTGGCAAAAAAATGTATTCAGCTTTGGACAGAAATAAATGTGACATTGCAGAAGCCTGCGGAAATGATGCAACAGAGAATGTGTTCTGTAATCAAAGCTAAAATATTAGAGTGACCTTTGTTGTCCAGGCAGTGTCACTCATTATCTACTGCACAGATATTAATGAAACTCTCAGAAAGTAATCATTGGATGTGCATCTATGAAAATTTTAATTTTTGAGTAAATCAATCTTAATATCTCAACATTAACCAACACATAAATGTCTATGTTTCAGTCAGTTTGAACACATAGTAGCTGAGAGTTATTTCCAACATTTTTCACATTGTTATTTTCAAGATTTGACCAATAATCTACAACTAAAACATCATTTTTCTATGTTAGGTGTTCTTAGTTCAAACCCCTGGTGCTCAACTCTGTTTATAAATGACCACTGTAGGCTGCACAGTGATGGATCTGCATAGTGCACATATTATTCCTGGAAATATATGTGCATTTTAAGTGTTTTTAATACAGTGATTTACTGATTTTTGCTGTATTTCATTACTTTTGGGATCTCTCGAGTTTTTTTCTCATTGTTTCTTTGTGTCACTATTATAGTTTACTATAGTCCTGCTCCTCCCACTCACATCCGCCTGCTTTTTGTTTTCTTTCGTTTATTTGATAATTAAATTTAGAGGTTTTACTCAATTTCTTTGTGTTGGTCTGAATTTCTGGGTCCATCTCTCTCTTCACACCGTGACAAATCCCGTATTGGCCTGAATATTCTCAGTCTGAATTGGATAAAGGCAGAGTGCAAAACCCATTGTGTGCTGGAGGAGCAGATGCTATGAAACTACCATCAGACCTTAAAGCAGTGTGAGGATTTAAATAAAGCCTGAGCTCTACATAAACAACTGGTGTCTGTCTCACACATTTTGCACCAATCAGGAAGTTGGTAAAGGTTTAAGTTATTATCTAAATATCTTTTTTTCTTCTTCTCCTAAGCATCACATTATTTGCAGGTTAGCTTGGATTTCAACGCTGTGGTCATGTAATCTTAAAGTTGCAGGTTTGACCCCAGTTTGCATCAGGATGGGCATCTGACATTAAACTATTGCCAAATATTTCATGTGAGATCGCCTGCTGTGGTAACGCCTACAGAAGGAAGCAGCTGAAATAAACAATGTATTAGTTGAAGGCGGCATGGTGTTTTAGCTGGTAGAGCTGCTGCCTCTCAGCGAGAAGGATCAAATCCCAGCTGGGGACGTTTTTGGCATGTTCTCTCCATGCATGCATGGGTTTTCTCCGGGTATTCTGGTTTCCTCCCACAGACTAAGAACATGCATGTTAGCCTGATTGGTAACTCTAAATTGACTCTAGGTGAGAGTGAATGGTTGTTTGTCTCATTGTCTCTGTGTCCCTGTGATGGACTGGAGACATGTCCAGGGTGTCCCCCACCTTTTGCACGGTGACTGCTGGACACCAGTGACCCGAGAAAGAAGAAGCAGGTAAAAGAAAATTGATGGATGGATATTAGTTGCAGTCTAATAAGGTAGAGTCAGGTCCTCTGGAAGGATTGTTCTTTGTTGAAATGTTTCATCTTTTATCCAAAAGACTTCTTCAGTCTGAGGAGCTGCAACATTATAAGCAGCACTTTCTCATCGTGGATTAAGCAGTTTGCTGGGGACAGAAAAAACTAGTTGTTCACATGCAAATCAGCCTAACAATAGATAGTTAGTGCCCTGATGGCCTCTTGCTATTCACAGAGGGCTGGGGATACTCACAATAACAGCATTATGAGAGGAGGACAAACTCAACATACATGCAGGACAAATTAGTTGCAGCTTCATTAGTTTAGTGATGTGTGTAAAGGTTTGATGGTATTAATTGCACTGTAAAAAAAATCCGTAAAAAAACAGGTAAATGTACTGTGGAAGTGTGAAGGAATTTTCCGTTATCATTTTTTACCAGGGTTTCTCCATTTTTTTTTTTCGCGCAAAGCACCCTGGGAACAAGAACCTTTAAGAAGAAGCGCGAAAGAGGACTCCATTTACCTGGCACCCTAGATTAACAGAAATTTATGTAAATTATACATTAAAAAAAAACTGTTAAATTACGGGGAAAATCTGTTTTAGGGTTTACGGAAATATCTGTAAAAAAACGGAGAATGTACTGGCAGAAAATTACCAGGACATTTTCCGTTTTTTTACAGATTTTTTTTTACTGTGTAATGTTCTATAAAATGACATGAAAGGATACTCACCTTGTCTTTTTTACCCTTGCACTTTTCTCAGAGTTTAGCCTTCAACCTGATGTGTGTAATTACCACTTTTAGTAATTGTAACCGCACCACCAACTCATTGTTGTTAAAAGAAGAAGAAAAACTGGGTCAGGGACTGATGCTGAGGCTGCTTGGAAGCCACCTCACATATCTCGGTTTTATAATTTAAATACAAAACAGCAGCAGCACAAATCCGTCAATGATGCTGTGTGCAGGAGCTCCATTTGCCTTCAGCTCTCCAAGTCACCACATCAACACCTGGAGATTTATTTATTTGATTATTGCCCTGCAAGCTGGCAAGTCGTTTTGATCGATGGCCATTGTGTCCGAACAGCCGCTGGGCTGTTAGTCTCT
>JBBPBX010006785.1:8889-41307 GCA_038048925.1 Garcialebias charrua
CTGCCAGTCAACACCTGCTGGAGGTGCCTCGCTCAAGGTACAAACAATGGGGAGACCGGTCATTTTCTGTTGCCGGCCCAAAAGCCTGGAACAGCCTCCCCCTTGAGCTGCGTGCCACCTCTGATCTGACTCTGTTTAAATCCAGACTGAAGACCCACTTGTTCAAAAAAGCTTTCAGTGTGTAACTTTTATTACTTTGGTATTTTAGTATGTAGCTTTTTTATTTCCATTGCCTCCTTTTATTGCTGTTACTTTTATTCTATTTTCACTGATTTATTGTACCGGTTTTTTATATTTTCTGTCCTGTTAAGCACCTTGGTCAATGCAAGGCATTGTAGGAAGGTGCTATACAAATAAAGTTTGTTATTATTATTATTATTATATATATATATATACACACACACACACCGGTATATATGTGGGCCCCCATGTTGACTCAAGCCCAGGGGCCCCCATCCTCCTAAATCCGGCCCTGGGCCTAACATCAGCTAACGCGGAGCAGCTTGTTCATTCATTCAACCTTTATTTAGTCAGGTAAATCTCATTGAGCCTCGGGGGCTCATTTACAAGAACGACCTGCTACAAACTAAAGAATGATGAACAGCAATGGTAGAATTTCCTTAAACAACAAACAACAGAAAAAAAGAAAGAAAGAAAAAAACATAGGAGAGAAATAGAAAGTGAAATGCAAAGTACGTATCAAAACTAGCAAAACACCACAAGGTAGATGTACAAAATCTACAAAATGTACAAAATGTACAGCTTGTTTTGGATGGACGAACATCGCGGAGAAACGGCTTTCAGTAAGTTATTAATTTTTTTTCTGGCTCCAAATGTATGGAGTTAACAAGCTAACAGTCCTTCTTGTAAACAGTTTGGACCTCGTGGAGCAGAACGAAGCTGGGGAACTCGGACGTGCAAGAGCTAACATGCTAAAAGACGAAGGCAGGCTTTGACCAGCTCAAAGTAAGAAATTTTATTTTTTATTTATTCATTTATTTACATGTGATACTGTACATGTAATTACTGTATGCACTAGGTGTGTTAGGATAGGCAAAGTGCTTGGTAACTGTACAGTAACATACATATATGTGCAGGCAGTGGCGGCTCGGGTGGACTCTGACTTACGGCAAAATCGACCTACGAACGGTCTTTAGGTCCGGAACTCGTTTGTAAGTCGGGGACTAGCTGTATTCAGTTTAACAGATAAAATGCTGTTTTTGTTTTGTTTACATTTATTTAACATCCATAAAGTTTACTAAATTAGTCTTGCTGAGTTCAGGTACCTGTCGTGTTGTTTGTGGCTGCATGAACAACCAGACCAAACTACATTTGTAAACCAGAGGCTACAACTACAGTGCTTTGAACGTGGACCCAAAACTAAAAGTGTTGCTGTGTGAAGCAGCATAGTTTCCACCTACAGATGAGGAATTCAGAAGTGGCTGAAAAATCTGAACTTGAGGAGTCATAGTGGAGATCACCCAAATCACTGCATGTGTGCTCATTTCACTTTGTTGACAAACGGCTGACGGAGGAAAACCTGCATCCTACTTTGTGGCTGGACTGCAATAAACCACCGGAGAAGAGACGTCAGATCCTCAGAAGGACTGAAAAGGGTGTGACAGGTGTGACAAGAATATCAGGTATGATTTCACGTGTTTGGAGGGAAGTATTTGTTCGTCTTCAGTATTACGATTTTCTCTGCAATTAACCCTAGCTCAGTGATGGAGGACTTTAAGGCTTTGGCTGCAAGATTGCTTCCCACTTCTTTTAACAAAACACCACCAACCTTATTACTGTGTAGATCACCGGTGTCTAAAGTGCGGTCTGAGGGCCATTTGCGGCCCTTGATGTGATTTTGTGTGGCCCACAACTGCAGTTTATGAATGGTATCATTTTGGCCAGCAGGAATAAAAGGTCAGTGCAGACGTTCTGCAAATTTGTTGGTAATCCTTTATATAATGTTTACGTTCAACAGCAAAACAGACGAAAAACAATCTTCTCAAAATGAGCAATATTAAACAAAATACAAACCTTTGGCTATAATAGTTTTATTTTCACTTCATGGTGAAAAGCACGCAGCACGGTGGCACAACTGGTAGAGCTGCTGCCTCTCAGCGAGCAGGTCCGCGGTTCAAATCCCGGTCCAGGTGCCTTTCTGGGTGGAGTTTGAATGTTCTCTCCGTGCATGTGTGGGTTTTCTCCGGGTGCTCTGGTTTCCTCCCACAGATCAAAAACATGCATGTTAGACTGATTGGTAACTCTAAATTATTTCTAGGTGTGAGTGAGAGTGAATGGTTGTTTGTCTCGTTTGTCTCTACGTGTCTCTGTGATGGACTTGCGACCTGGGTGCACCCCGCCCCTCGCACAGTGATTGCTGGACATGGGCACCGGCAACCCCCCATGACCCAAAATGAAAGAAGCGGGTAAAAGATAATGGATGGATAAAATAATCAAGAGGGAAACTGGACATTAATATAACGTGGTATCATCAACATACGAGTTGATCAACTTTATCAAACCTTCTATGAATCTGTTGACAGCTGTACAATTTTTCAGAACTTGTATCAGCGTTTTGGGTCGTCCATGGTCCAAAAGGATGATCGACCCTCTTTTAAAAGGACAATTACTCATCTTACACTTTTGTTGCTGAGAACAGACTAAAATCAGCTTTCCAAACACAAGAAAACAACAAACAATACACCCAAAAAACTAATAAATCATATAATTAAAAAAAAAATTAAAACTTGGTGTTTATGAGGCTTTTAATGTTTTGGATTTACAACAATTTAAAACGTTCTCTGCCAAAATTTGTAAATTTGTCCTTTCTCCAACATATCGCTCACGTTGAGTTTTAAGGCCGAGATACAGTGAAGCAGACTCCGTATACGCGCGTATATGCCCGTATACGCGCGTATACGGAGCCTCTGCTACAGCTCGGCTGATGTTCTCGCGTAGATTCTCGTGTTTTCGCTCCAAATTCTACGTCATTTCCTCCGTACCGTCACTTCCGATCGTCACTTCCGGTAGTTTTTCGCTCCACGGAGAGGACTCAACTGAGCTCGCTGATTGGTCACTTTGACACGCCTACTGAAATGATTGACAGATTTCAGTCAGCTCAAAGTGAAACCTATCGTGAGCAGCTCGCTCAGACTTCTGCGGTGTTCTGATACGGTCTTTCTACTATATATGTTATAAAAAGTTCTCTCAGAAATAAAAATAATAACAGGGAGTGCTTTTCCTGCAGCCCACAGCCCACCAGGGAATATATAAAACATCGCGCACCCAGGTAGGACCTGAATTCATTCATTTCATTCATCGAGTGAACGGAGGAAGAAGCGGTTACTTGACTTTAGGCAAAAAAACAAAAGAAAAGGCCCGATCAGCGATAAAAAAGAGGAATTTATTTCATTTGTGTAACATACAAAACAGTCCGGAGCCGGGGAAGTTTAGGTCAGACACCGCGCATCGCGTATGCGAATCGCGTATGCGTAGTAAAAAAATACCTTTGCGCGTACTTGCCCTGAGGGGCTACGCGGGGCTACGCTGCGTACGGGGCATACGTACGCTGCGTATTGGCGTATCGTGAGGACGCGCGAGTGTATCTCGCCCTTTAAATTCACTTTTTTGTGGCTCATGAGTCCTTTCATCTGGATAGATTTGGACTCTCCTGGTGTTGATGCTAATACATCGCAGAGCTTTTCAGATTGTTCATTGCTTCACCATCAGAAGCAACAGAGCCAGTGAAATAGCTAAAAATGCTAGTACCGTATTTTCCGGCCTATAAGTCGCACCTTTTTGCCTACATTTCCAAGCATTTCCAAGCCCTGCGACTTATAGGCCGGTGCGACTTATATATGTACGTGGATTTTCGTTTTTTTTCACTTTGGTCAAAAAACGGTGCAGTGCCCATTTCGGCCGCTAGAGGCGCTGGTACCAGTTTCGGGCGCATGAGGCGCAGGCAGTACCAGTTTCGGCCGCTATGGGCGCTAAGAAACACTGTACAGTACACTATTGACGTCTGCCGGCGTACCTGTGGGCGTTTCCCATTACCGTATGTGTATTCAGAGCCGCGAAAATCCCCTTACTTTTACTGTAATGTCAGCTAACAAAAATATATATTTTTATGTGTTTATCTTTAAAGATCAAAGAGATGCAGGTCTGTTTGCTGCAAGGAATTACCGGTATATTATTATTATTAAAATATTAAGGAAAAGTTCAACTAAGACACATCTTTGCTACATTTTTCAGCAACAAAGAAAATAGTTTTTAAGTGTTAATCTTGTCAAAAGTCCTCATGCATGTTCTTGCAGCAATTTAGCAGCCAGTACATTTTGGGCAAAACACCAGCCCACATTTCCAGGTTTTCAGCGGTGACCGGTCACATCAGCTGGGACGCGTCACGCCAGCGGTGACGTGAGGTGCGACTTATAGGCCGGTGCGACTTATACATGAATTTTTCCACTTTATTGGACATAATTGGACTGGTGCGACTTATAGGCCGGTGCGACTTATAGGGCGGAAAATACGGTAGATGTAATCTGCAGCCACTTCTTCAGGTCGTTCTCCATCACTCGTCCGCAGTAGATTATTTTGTCCTGTTTAAGCTCTGACACGTGGTGTTTCTACATGTTTGAATTAAATCCACAATGCTCGGAGAAACTAACAAACACTGGTTCTGGTCCACGCCAGAAGTCACCCCCATAATTCACGCAAGGCACCATGGGGGCTATTGTTCCACGTCTTCTAACCTCACCATATTGCAGCATTTGTCTGTTTATTTAATTTTTTCCTTGCATCTAATCACTGGATGCTTGTTTGCTAACAGAGTTCTCGTGTTGCAGAACGGTGTGACAGGTGGCCTGCCGGCCTGTGGCGTGCGCTCGCAACCAGTTCTCTCCTGGGTGGAAACCTGTCACATCCACTTACACGCCCACCGTGCCAACCCCAGTTCTTTAAACACTGTGCCCTTCAACGTTTTATTTTAAAACACTTTAACAATTTCACCACTTCACACTCGCAGCTCAAACTCCTACGTTTCCCAGCAGTCTGAAGGCACACACACACACACGATGGCCCACTGTGCACACAAATATTCTTAGCACAAAAATAAAAGAAACTGGAAATAATGCCCTGCGAGGTTCATCAGAAACTGTGCTCCAAGAAAGTATTAGAATTTGGTGAAAAGTAAGTTCCCTGGGCGCTTGTTTCTTTTGACTTTGAATTTTGACACACTGCGATGTATACACTGAACAAAAACTGCCAAAAGTGAACGGACGACTTTATTTGAGGAAAGCTTTTGTGTTGGCCTCGGCTGTGAGAGCTGTCGAAGCAAAGAAAAAGTTCCCTGTGCCTTTTCAACTTGCTAGTTGAAATTTGTGGGAAGAAAATGTCATTTTTGTTCTGCATCAACTTTACGTCGCTGTGGGGAAATGTTCTACCCCGTGCTCTCCCAAACACTTGCTGTGGGCCTGCAATTATGCATTCAGAACTCAGGCAGAAAGAGTGTATTTTTAAAGATATCTGGGTTTCTGCAGACACATATTTTAAAAGATTAAACGCAAAATATTTTTAATGGCTTGCCGTCACACTGTTGGATATATTGAGGGCGGGTTTTGATTTCTTTAAAGAATTATTTTTGGATTAATCTGCTTAAAGTTCAGACTGTGAGATGTGTTGAAATAGTGTAATTATTACAAATGTTACACTAAGGCAGGAAACTGGTGATTTTCTTCTAATATAATTTATAAAATTTGTGCTTTTTTCTCAGAGTGTTTAATTGATCTGGTTTCTAAGACATCAATTTATAGCTACCTAACAACGGTATGAACACTCAGCTCACTTTTCATCTAAATGATCCTTGTAGATGGTAAATGGTCTGTGGCATCAACAGACACATTTATTACACTAATGTACTGATTGTAGTGCACTGTGCATTGCAGGACAAAAAGTTTGCTGTGTTTATTTTATTTTATTTAACTAAGTAAAGATTGAAATGACATGACAGCTGCTGTAGTAATGCTGCAGTAGAGTGTGCTTTTTTTATTTTTTTTTACAAAGCCATCATCTTGTTGATGGAAATACGAAAAGCTTCAAAAGGCTAGCATAGAGTTCATGCTGTGTCAGTAAATCCACCCTTGAGTTAATGCAAAATGCCACCAAGACTGTCAGTTTTGTGTCTTTGAAGCTGTGGGTTGGCTGGTGGTCCGGGTCCATTTCACAGCACTCTGGCGCCATCAAGTGGCAGGACTCAGAAGTTGCACCAGACTCAAAGAGCTGCTTCTTCAGAGGAGCAGAAGTTATTACAACATTTATTATAGGACCACTGTGGTTTGTATCTAAATGTACATACAGTCCTGCAGTGTTTAGGTTGACAACAAATGTTTTTAAGTTTAATGATTAAGCACAGGAGGAAATAAAGAGTTTATGTTGTCTCCTTTGGGTCGGCTCTGAGCCCCTTCTTGTTTGCTCTGGTGATGGACCGACTAACAGATGAGGTCAGGCAGGAATCCCCATGGACTATGATGTTTGCAGATGACATTGTGATCTGTGGTGAGAACAGGGAACAAGTGGAAGAGAACTTGGAGAGGTGGAGGTATGCTCTTGAAAGAAGAGGAATGAAAGTCAGTCGTAGTAAGACAGAGTACATGTGTGTGAATGAGAGGGAGGCCAGTGGAACAGTGAGGCTACAAGGAGCAGAGGTCACAAAGGTGCAGGACTTCAAGTACTTGGGGTCCACTGTACAGGAAAATGGGGAATGTGGTAAAGAGGTGAAAAAGAGAGTCCAGGCAGGATGGAGTGGATGGAGAAAAGTTTCAGGAGTGATTTGTGACAAAAAGGTGTCAGCAAAGGTCAAAGGAAAAGTTTACAAGACAGTGGTGAGACCAGCTATGTTGTATGGTCTGGAGACAGTGTCATTGACAAAAAGACAGGAGAAAGAACTGGAAGTGGCAGAAATGAAGATGCTGAGGTTCTCCTTAGGAGTGACAAGGATGGATAAGATCAGGAATGAGATCATCAGAGGTACAGCACATGTTGAACAACTGGGAGATAAAGTTAGGGAGGCCAGACTGAGATGGTTTGGACATGTCCAGAGGAGGGACAGTGGTTATATTGGTAGAAGGATGTTAGAAATGCAGCTGCCAGGAAAAAGACAAAGAGGGAGACCAAAGAGGAGATATATGGATGCAGTTAGGGAGGACGTGGAGGTGGTTGGAGTGAGGACAGAGGATGCAGAGGACAGAGTGAGGTGGAGGAGGATGACTCGCTGTGGCGACCCCTGAAAAGGGAAAAGCCGAAAGAAGAAGAAGAAGATGTTGTCTCCTTTGACTGAATAAACTGCTCTCTACAACTATGTAGATTACAAATCTAAAGTCTGCACAAAGCACTGAGTCTGATATGGATTTGTGGGCGGGGGGTTAAGGGGTATGGGGGTGACTTTGCTTTTCGGTTGTTCGGCAGACATCTGTATACATTTTCTGGGGTGGCAAGTGGCCCAGTTGATAGAGCTGTTTCTTCTTAGTAAGAAGGTTGCCAGATTAAATCCTTGCCTGGCAACCTTTGGAAGGAGCTTGCTTGTTCTCTATGTGCATGTGGATTGCTCCCACAAACCAAAAACATGCATGTTAGGTTAACTGATAACTCTTGACTCTAGGTGAGAGTGTGATGGTTGATTGTCCCCATGGCTTCTTTTTCCTAAAGCAAACTACAATAAGCACGAGGATCAAGTTTATTGTCTCAGAATTTTAAATGTTACAGAATGATCCTGCTTGACTGAATGTTTAGCGTGAAAGAGTATTTGCAGGTAAAACTGGTGGGATGACCCCAATAATTATTTTTATTTTATTTTTATTTATTTTCATTTTATTTTATTATTTATTTATTTGCTTCTAGATGCTCTCTTCCAAAGATACATTTTTAATACAGGATTAATACATTTAAATGAGCATTTTTTTTATTTTTTTTATTTTTTTGCAAGTCCATCCTTAACAAAAATAAAATTAAATAAATCTAAATAAAAGCTAAGTCTGGTCCTCTGGACGTTCAAAAAACAAAACAAAGCAAAAAAAAAACGTAGAAATGTTTCGTCTTTCGTCCGAAAGACTTCCTCAGTCTGAGATGCTGTATTCAGCTCAGTCTTATAAATAGCACCCTCTCACAGTGGATCAACCAGTTTGCTGATGACAGCTTAAACCAGCTGCTCACATGATCAAGGAGGACCATCAGCCCAACGATGGATCGTTAGCACCCTGATGGTTGTTTGCTATTCACAGAGGGCTGAGTGATACTAGCAATAACAGCATTGTAAGAGGGGGACCATTGAACCTGACCTGAACATCATCAGGTCAGGACTCTGCAGTCTACACTCATCTCCACGCCAGCGGTCACTCTTTCAGGGATGAAGATGTTCACATCCTTGATAGAGAGGAACGATGGTTTGAGAGAGGAGTAAAGGAGGCCATCTTTGTGAAAAGAAACCGTCCATCATTAAACAGAGGTGGAGGCCTCCGGATTCAACTGTCCCCCTTATACAACACTGTTATTGCTAGTATCACTGCACGCATCTTTGAAGTTCTGTTTTCTGTTGTGTTGAGCTAATATTGTCACGAATATGTCCTTGTGGAGCTCGGGTACCTGTTGCGCTGTTCGTGGCTGTACGAATAATCAGACAAAGCTGAATTTGTGGCTGCAACTAGTGTGTGTTGAACATGCTCCGAAAACAAAAACCTGCATCCTTCTTTGTGGCTGGGCTACGAGAAACCACCTGAAAAAAGACTCTGTATCCTCCAGAGGATCGAGAACACCAGGTATGATTTAAGAGACAGCTTTTAGTGTTATGATTTTATGTAGTCAGTGATTAAATGATACTAATATTTTCGTGCATAACTGGCAAATAAACACACGCACCTATATATGTATGCTGTGTGTGTATATTTATTTATACTGTATATATAATATAGGTGTGTGTTGTGTTTATTTATATATATATAATATAGGTGTGTGTGTGTGTTTATTTATATATATATANGTGTGTGTGTGTGTTTATTTATATATATAATATAGGTGTGTGTGTGTGTGTTTATTTATATATATAATATAGGTGTGTGTGTGTGTGTTTATTTATATATATAATATAGGTGTGTGTGTGTGTTTTATTTATATATATAATATAGGTGTGTGTGTGTGTGTGTTCATAAATGAACCCTAATGTTTGTATACTGTACTTTTACTTTCAGATGGGCTTGACGAGAGTGTGGAGCTGTAAACACCACCAACAACCTCTGTTGATGCCCAAACACAGTGGTCATGCCCAGGGATGGAGGACAACTCCTATTCCAAAGGACCCACAGAAATATTTATTGGCTGTTTCTCCCTCTGGAATAATCATGTTTATTTCAGATGCTTATGGTGGTAAATGCAGTGACAGGTATATAACACAGAACTCTGGGTTTCTGGACTATCTGCGTGCTGGAGATGAGGTGATGGGTGATCGTGGTTTCCAGTGGTGGGATGTAACTAAGTACAAGTACTTTGTTACTGTACTTAAGTACATTTTTCATGTATCTGTATTAAACATTGGTACTTTTTACTTTTACTCCACTACATTTTACATTAAGTATCTGTACTTTCTACTACACTACATTTCTATAATGTGTTGAGTTACAAGTTACATTCACGTTGTGGTTTTTTTATTTGTTTGTTAGTTTGAAAGTAACCAATGGTGAGAGGGGAGTTGGTCCATTGAATCACTGCAAAGCGGGCAGGTAACGTTAGACCTGCTTTCAAGAAGAGCTGGGCCAATGACTTATATTCTAGTATAAATGTCATTGAGCTGGGAGCACCCACAGCACCACTAGCACACCCAAAATGGATTCCACCGTGGAGAGTCAGCCAGAAGATACGCACCACCCATGGCCTTATTAAAAGACTATTGAAAGATTATTGAAAGAGTATTCAGTTCAGCAGGACAGATTCTTTTCCCCAAAACAGCCAGATTGGTCTAAAAAAAACTCTGAAAACCAACTTCTTCTGAACTTGAACAATAAATTCTTGCTGCAATATTAAAATGTGTCAGTTCTGATGGTAGGAGACAAGAGATGTCTCCAAATGTCTCGACACTCAGGTCCAACTTTTGAAAATGTTGTCAGGAAGTTAAAATATTGTTCACCATTGACCCATTACAAGGTTGACTAGACAGTATTTTAACTAGAGTTGATGACAAACTGGAGTTGAAATGATCAGATGTTCCTTTTGTAAGGGGTTATGAGGAGGTCAATATTAATACTGACCTCTTTACCTTAATTAATTTACTTATTCAGATTGAATAGTAAATTCACGGATTCTGTTCTTTTTCAGTTTACCCAATATTTCTGTGATCTTTATGATGGATAAATACACAAAGCCATTAAGTGACAAAGACGTTAACTTAGTTTGATATGTCAAAGAGACACTATCATTTATTTAAAATAAATCAACTAAATTAACACCATTACACTTGATTGACATGATTTCACTTTCTTTCAAATTAATACGTCAGCACACTTAAATTTAACACAACAGACTTCAATATTGGATGTTAACATATTTAGTCTGTGGGCTCTTCAGCTTAATTATAGTTTCCAGCTTAGTTTGAGAGGGGAAAGAAATAGGAGGAAAGATTTAAGAAGAAATTATCGTGAGCATGATACCAGAGTGACACTTCTCCTCCGACTTCTGCTAAAATCCAGGTACGTTTTGTAAACAGCTCTTTACCTTTTGACGACGGCCCGGTAAGAGGGAAGACCTTGTAGCTTTTCAGATGCACGGGTCCTTGTGGGAACCAGTACAATACCTTCAAGCAGGGTTCTGGTTTACGTTTTCCAACGTCTCCTGGTTTTCGCTTGGTCATCAGAGAATATGTCAGCTTCAGGCCTCTGACTTCAAGATAAACTTATTCCAGGAAGGAATAAACAAAGTTCTTGAGCTTACGCTTGTTCGAAGTGGACCCATAACAACATGTTATCAGTCCCAGCTGGATGACGAGTCCTTAGCGCGTGACTTGTGGTCATTCAGCTCTTTGGAAGGTTCACATCATCTTTCGAAGCTCCCAGAAACTCTGAAGCGTTCTCGCACAGTTAGAACTTAAAAAGCAGGAACAAAGAGAGGAGTGAACTTGCCTTATCAGGCCCAAGGTTACAGCCAGAGCAGAGAGAGATTTGTTTAGGGAAAGGCACAGCAAGCTGGAGCCCTTTCATGAAAAACAACGGATTACTGTCCTCTGAGTTTCTAAACAAAACCGTCCGGTCTCTGTGACCCGAGATTTCACCTTTGACACAGCAGTGAACACAGTTTAACTCTCACAGAATAACACAGCTTAAAAGCACACATCATGAAAATGACAAAAGTTATTCTTTTGATCACATCAGCCTAAAATCAAAGATAGAAATAGTCTCTTTTGGTGACTATGTTATCAGATTATAGCTAAATGAATGATTTTGTAGTAAATGTCTTGCTTTACTGAGAGGTCAGTAAAGGTCATCACTGGACAGTTCAAAAACCTTAATTTGACCCTGGGTAGGTCCACTACACTTTGTTAGGTCTAATGCTCCTTTTTTCAGGCAGACAACTTTTACTTCAATGTGTTTACTGCAGTTAAAAGGACACATTGGTTTTACTTTGTGTTAAATAAAAACTTTCAAAGGTATAATCATTCCTCTCTTGTTTTACTTAATGTCATTTAACTCTGCATGTCATCCCTGAAATTCTGACGCACAGAATCACAAGTCCAAGTGTGAACTGTGTCACAGAGTAAACACAATAAAAACATGCATTATCTGCAGCATTGTTCATTAAAATGACTCAACACTATTAATGGATTACAGAAAATATACATACGGTAGGCACACTTAATGATACAGTATGTAGATCATTGCACTATGTAATACATTCAGCAAGTACTTTTATTTGTAAATTAATACCTTAAGTATTTTTAAAAGCGAGTACTTATTTACTTTTACTTAAGTAAAAATATTAATATGGTACTTCTACTTTTACTAGAGTACATGTTTGTCTGTTTATTTATACTTTTACTTAAGTACAGTGAATCAGTAAAGTCTTTGTCAAAAGAAATGTCAAGCTCCAGGTGCTCAGTTGGTGTTGCTTAAACCAAAACACAGGCTTGGTGATGTGGATTTTTAAGGCTTTGACTGGACTCTGTGTTTGCCTTAAGGTAAATAAGATTGTGTCCCACCTCTCAACATAACAGGACCAACCTTGTTACTGTGAAGATACTAATAAGCTTCAGAGCTTTTCAGATTGCTCATCGCTTCGCCATCTGAAGCAACTGTCAACAAAGTAGCTAACTATGCTAGTAGCTAAACATGCTAGTGTACGTTATTTTCGGCCACTTCTTCAAGTCGTCCTCCCACCCCTCAATAGCTGTAGGTAGCGGTAAAACTATATCTCCACATTTGAGTTGTGATCGTTCGTGTTCCCACATTATGACCTAAAACCTCTGACGAAAACCAGTTAGCGCGTTGCTAGCGTGTAAAAAAAGTGCCGGTTCTGACTTCCAGCGGAAGTCGTACCCATAATTTGCGCAAGGAATCATGGGGGCTAGGAAAAAGGTGGATATAAGCACTTAAAGCTTAAAGAGCGACTCACCCCACTGTGAAACGGTAGCTCTGCCCCCAAGATAAAATTTAAAAAATGCAACAAAGTGGGAGTGTCAACAGACACCGCCTAAAGGAGGGGGAGGCGGGTGGGGGTTGAGCGAGGAGGTGTGGCCAGGACGAGAGACCGTTATTGTTTCTGAATGTTAAAATTACATTAGTAATAAACAACAAGCAACAACAAAGAATACTTATGTAGATGTATTTATCTATTCTCACCCGATCTATCCGAAACAAAAGGCGTTAAAAAAAAGAATGAAAATAATACAAGATATGCCGTGACCGGGGATCGAACCTGGGTCTGTCGGATCCCAAACCCGCTCCTACACCACTGCCCCAACTTGGCATTTATGCATTACTCGTCCATCGCACAATAAGAAAACAAATACAACCAAATAGTTTCGATGAAGTGAAAAGTATTCCTAAAATAAATAAGTTAAAATATACAAATAACTAGTGCCATTCCGAAAACTATTATATGCTTTGTTGCAGAGCTCTTCCGGAGTGCAATGTACCACTTCCATATAAGGTATGAACTGCAGCGAGGACCTTCTCATCTCTGCAGGGGATTGGCTCTGCTTGAACCACTTTCGTGACGACAGAGTGAGAAAACACGTCACAGTGCGAATCGTAGACCAATCAGAAAATCAGGGTGCAATTCCTCTGTTCAACCCATAGGGTTACTGAAAACACGTTTTTTGACCAAATATTGCCGATTTAAACAGATACGCACAAGAACATGAAAATTAACACAGACATAGTGCTATATAACATTTTACACACATTCTAGGGAGTTTATCAGATAAAAAAAGTTAATTTTGAGTTTAGTCCCTCTTTAAAATTGTGCCTATTCTAGGACTGAACCAGGAGGAAGTGCTACATACTTTTAATTTGAGTGGGGTTCGGAAATGATTGCTACAGGCTGGGGTTGGGTCGGGTCAGATTTTTTTGGGCCCGAATGCAACTCTAGTCAGGTACTCTGGGCATTTTTGTTTGTTTGTTTGTTTGTTTGTTTGTTTGGGAGGGGGTTTAGACGTCTTGTCCATCCAAAGGACTTCTTCTTCTTTGATGTTTTAACAGTCAAGCAAAGACAATTCATTTGTCAGGTGTTTTTGTTTGTTTTATTAAAAATATACCACCTTCCTTTGCTATGAAGGATTTATAATCAGCAACAAGACAACAAATTTCAGCTGACAAGCATCAAACTGCAGACAAAATGCTCCACCAGTGAAATCTAATGTTTATACAAAATCTGGTTTTATATCAATGCATTTTTCTAATCTTAATTTTCCAGAAATTTTGGATGAGGCTGAACCTTTAAATTATTTTTCCTAAGGATTCAATCTGAAACTAACGTGTTTTAAATTCTTGCTTTAACGCTGATCTGCCTTTTTAAGTTGTCAGTTTTGCTCCTCCTACATGAGCTCTGTATGCTATAGAGTACAACATTAAGGTAGTGCTGACATTCTCCAGTATAAATATGGTTGTATGGTTATTTGGAATGTAAAAGGTTGATTAGTTTGTGGATTTATTATCAGCATTAAAAAAAAAGATTAAATTTAAGATAAATCGTCGTTCATTTGCCTGTTATTCATTAGTTGACCTTGGTTCAACCAGGAGAGTTGTGACATAGATCATGTCCTATGAAGCAAACTATGTAGCTCATGATAATAATGTATTGATTATACAGAAATTGTTAGTGGAGGTGTGGGAAAATTGCTGACACATGCAAGCTTTTTGCTCTGAGCTTGCTTAAATCTCTCTGGTGGGATAACTCAAGCAGAAAGCGATGGATGAACATCCCAAAGAAGAGTTGATTTATGATCAAAAATTCTACTGAATGCTGTCCACATAAATATTTTCCTTTTTCTCTAAAGCTGATTCTCGCAGACTTTCTTGTTTCACTTTGGGAGTTCATGCTGATGTTGTGTAGCATCTGCAGGAGCCTCCTCGGGGCTTCAGCCTGACAACCTGCCTCTGTGAAGGCTTGGTAATGAGATAGGCTGCGTTCAGTTTGTCTGCGTGCGTCAGAATGACAATTACACAAGTGCTTTTGGAGCTTTTGTAACATGTGGTTGTCTTTTGCCGGCGCTTGACAAGTATTGCAATCAAACACCCCTGGCAACATTCAGGCACTTAAGCCTTGATGTCATGAATGACAATTTTGAGGCTTGTCAAATCCATCTGTGAGTGGCGAACAAGTTGAAAACAAACTCAAAATTTCTAAAAACTTACAGTGATGTCAGATGTTGAATTTATGAAATGCAGCTCTTGTGTTATCAACAAGAAGTTGCATAAATTGGTGATAATAAAGCTTATTATTATCTGATGTGGCAGGCAAAAGGGTAGTAGTTAATAATAATAGTACAGTATTTTCTGGACTATAGGTTGCACCTTTATATAAGTCGCTTTGTCCAATTATTGTCAATAAATTGGAAAAATCCATAAACAGGTGGCACCTTTATATAGGTTGCATCTATTATGCGTCACCGCTAAGTGACGCGTCAGCGCGTCATTTGCCCTGCTGAAAATGACAACTACAGAAGCATGCACGGAAGCAGTGGCGGCTGGTCATTTTTTTTATGGGGGGGCGCCATAAACTGTTTAATTTTTTTAAACATGTGTAGAAGTATGCATAATTATGTTTGTATACTGTAAAGTAAGTTTGATCATGTTTTTATTTGTATATATCAGGTGTATCCATTTGTATAAAACTATCATTAATAAAACATGGGTCATCTTCACCTTGTTTGAGGCATCAGTGTGAAAAGAGAATGGGAGTGTTCTGCTTCCACTTTTCAATTTTTGGACAACTTCTATCATATTCTGTTATAATTATTTTAGTAATACAAGTTCATAATATAAATAGAACAGCTCCAACCACTTCATCAAGTTTGCGGACGACACAGTGGTAGGTCTCATCAGCAACAACGATGAGACGGACTACAGGAACGAGGTGAGCCGCTTGGCCTTGTGGTGCGGACACAACAATCTCACTCTCAACGTGGAGAAGACAAAGGAGATTGTTGTGGACTTCAGGAAGAGGGATGCCCAACATGCCCCTCTGACCATCAACAGCACCGCAGTGGAGAGAGTAGACAGCACCAAGTTCCGGCTCACCAGCGCCTCTACTTTCTCCGCAAGCTGAAAAGGGCTGGAGCTTCAACCCCCATCATGTGCACCTTCTACAGAGGTGCCATAGAAAGTGTCCTGACCAGCTGCATCACGGTGTGGTTTGGTGCATGTACTGCATCATGCCGCAAGAGCCTCCAGCGCATCGTGAGAGCAGCTGAGAAGATCGTCGGCACCTCCTTGCCCTCACTGCAGGACTTACACAGCAAACGCCTCACTCGGAAAGCCCTCTGCATGGCAGGTGATCCCACACACCCACTACACAGCTGCTTTAGACTGCTGCCATCAGGGAGGAGACTGAGGAGTCTCCAGGCTCGAACCAGCAGACTGAGAGACAGCTCTGTTCATCAGGCAGTCAGAATGCTAAACACTCTGCCTGCTCTGCCTCCCCTCCCATTTGAACTGCCTTAACACAAAAAACTTTCTCACACATTACCACACAACACAAAGTTTTTAACACTGGACTCTGTGTCATCAAACGGGTTATTCACTAAACTCTCGGTCATGTACTCATTCAGTTTGCACTACTTCTCATATTTGCACTAATGTTTGTATTACATTACTGCCTATAGTCATACTACTGTTTACATTCACTGTTTACATTTATTAATACGGTTTACATTTATTACTACTGCTTTACATTTATTACTACTGTTTACATTTACACTACTTTTATCTACACTACTGCTGATACATATACAGCATTCTCTGACTAGCCTTATCTAAGGATGCCAAATGTGCCTTATGTGCCTCACTGCATATGCCACTTTGCCTCTATACCAACATCAACTACCTCATACATATACTGTGTACATTAACTTATATGCTGCTGTGCCACTCTTTGCAAATGTCAATGCTAGAACCTTCAGTTTATTTTATAGATATACTTTTTATACTACTATGCAAAAACTCAGGACAGTATTACACTTTTATTATTTCATTTTATGCTTATGTTCATTGGGTGTTTGGTGTTTTAGGGGTGTTTGGTGTTTCAGTGTTGGTGTAAATTTTCATACTTTTATACTATTATGAAAAACTCAGGACAGTGTTACACTTTTACTATTTTATGCTTATGTTTATTAAATGTTTTAGTGTTTAGTGTTTAGATGGTTACTGTTGCACCGAGGGACTGAGAGAAACGCAATTTCGGTCCTGTGTATGTCCTGTACATATTGCAGTTCTGACAATAAAGTTGACTTTGACTTTGACTTTTTGACTAGAATTGTGAGGGACCAGACTTAAATACTGTAAGGACAAAGGTGTTCAAAAATCTGCCAAATAATTCAATTTAATAGTTCCAAAAATAAACTAACAAAGAATTAAATTTCAATGAAAAATAAATCAAAAGATAAATAACAAATTTGGGCCCAACTTAAAAAGGTCAACTTAAGTCTAACAAAGAGGAATGATTCCAGATTAGATTTTAAATAACTGATTTATGGGGAAGAAAAATTATCTATTTTACTGTGATTATGTTATTTCAACAACCTAGTAAACAAAACAACTTGATATTATATATGAATGTTATAATATAATGTGATACGATAAATAAGACTGACTTATCTAATAAGTATTAGACATATGGTTATTTTATTATTAACCTTTTTTTCATTCAACCTTTATTTAGTCAGGTAAATCTTATTGAACCTCATGGGCTCATTTACGAAAGCGACCTGCTAAAACTAAAGAACGATGAACAGCAATGGTAGAATTTCCTTAAACAATAAACAATAAACAAACAATAAACAATAAACAATAGAAAACAAAAAAGAGAAAAAACAAAAGAAAGAAATCCTTTTTTTTTAAAACAAAGTATCAAAAAACTAGCAAAACATAAGGTAGACGTATAAAATCAAAGACAGGAACAAATCTGCATTGGTTTTTGCCAGGATTCCAACAGATTCTGAAAACCATTTAGAGAAGTCAAGGTCAGCCTTGTGGTGCCCAGCCCACTAAACACAGGGATAACAGTTACAGTATATTTGTGCTTTTTATCTGTAGAACAAGAGAGTTTGCAGGCTGTCATGACACAGATGTCATTATTTAACCTTGCATTATTAGCTTGGGTCATGGGCAGATAAGAAAATCTTCCATGGCACATTTTTATCTGTATAAATACTTAATAATTCAATGTTAATAGGAGCTAGTTACTTGTAAGGGGCTTTGTTTTCATTCTCCAGATCAATACAGTGTTAAGAAATAGTATAACACCACCAGTGACATTTCCCATACAACAAAAGTTATGTGGGCCGGATCTGGGCCAAATGTATGAAAACATTTGGCCCGCATTTGTAAAATGGATCCGGCCCGGTGTCTTTTTGTCCAACGGGCCAAAACTGGCCCAGATGTGGATTGCGGATCTGGATTGGATCTGGGCCGGAGGTGGGCCAGAAGTGCTACAAAACTACTGCATTCGGCCCAAATGTGGCCCAGATACGGAATCCTTGTTTAGTTTTTAGGCAAATTTGGCCCAGATGCGGCCCAGATGCGGCATCCTCATTTCATTTTTAGGCGGATTTGGCCCAGGTCCGGCCCAGTAGAGTAAGTCGAATCTCAAAACGCGGCCCAGATCTGGTTCAAACCCGCAATACAGATATGTACAACAGGTCTAAATAGAGCACACACAAAATATCCACATAAGTTGTTGCTTAAAAACTGTTTATTCATGAGCAAAACAAATTCAAAAATGTTAAAAAGTTAAAATTGATAACAATGATAACATAAGAACCTTAATAATAAAAGAAACTACAATTACCAGAGGTATGCATCATAAATACCATGATCTGCTTCTGTATGACAGTTTCAGTGTCTTTCAGTCATTTTAAGAGTCAGTCACAGCAGAGGAAAGCGACGTCCTCACTCATCTGTGATGAATCTCCAAATGCAGGACTGTCTGTGGCAGAGATTCACCTTAGCACTTTGTGGAAGATGTGAGGTTTCAAAGTCAACTTTTATTGTCAGAACTGCAATATGTACAGGACATAAACAGGATTGAAATTGCATTTCTCTCTCAGTCCCTCGGTGCAAAAGTAACCATTTAAACACTAAAACACTAAAACATTTAATAAACATAAGCATAAAATAGTAAAAGTGTAACACTGTCCTGACAGTTACACCAACACTAAAACACTAAACATTTAATGACATAAGCATAAAATGAAATGATAAAAGTGTAATACTGTCCTGAGTTATTGCATAGTAGTATAAAAAGTATATCTATAAAATAAACTGAAGGTTCTAGCATTGACATTTGCAAAGAGTGGCAAAGCAGCATATGAGTTAATGTACACAGTACAGGTAGTCCCCGACTTACGAGCGCTCTGACCTACGAGGTTCCGGACTTACGAGCTGGCGAATTTTTGGAAAAAACGCAAAAAATACCGAGTTTTTCTGTGTTTTTTCACCACAGTTCGTTAGCTAAACATGTGGACACACGTTTCCGATCATTTTTATGCACTCGTAAGCAGTTTTTCGATGAAAAACGAGTGTTTGTAGTCGCGCTAGCAAAACCGTTCCAACTTACGAGCGAAATTCCGGACTTACGAGACACGTGGCGGCCGTTCCAAGTTACGAATTTTCGCTTTACGAGCGCCTCGGAGGAACGGAACTCGCTCGTAAGTCGGGGACTACCTGTATATGTATGAGGTAGTTGATGTTGGTATAGAGGCAAAGTGGCATAGGCACATAAGGCACATTGGGCATCCTTAAATAAGGCTAGTCAGAGAATACTGTATATGTATCAGCAGTAGTGTAGATATAAAAGTAGTGTAAATGTAAACAGTAGTAATAAATGTAAACAGTAGTAATAAATGTAAAAGTATTAATGTAAACAGTGAATGTAAACAGTAGTATGACTATAGGCAGTAATGTAATACAAACATTAGTGCAAATATGAGAAGTAGTGCAAACTGAATGAGCACATGACTGAGAGTTTAGTGAATAACCCGTTTGATGACACAGAGTCCAGTGTTAAAATCTTTGTGTTGTGTGGTGGTGTGTGAAAGTTTTTTGTGTTAAGGCAGTTCAAGTGGGAGGGGAGGCAGAGCAGGCAGAGTGTTTAGCATCCTGACTGCCTGATGAACAGAGCTGTCTCTCAGTCTGCTGGTTCGAGCCTGGAGACTCCTCAGTCTCCTCCCTGATGGCAGCAGTCTGAAGCAGCTGTGTAGTGGGTGTGTGGGATCACCTGCCATGCAGAGGGCTTTCCGAGTGAGGCGTTGCTGTGTAAGTCCTGTAGTGAGGGGAAGGAGGTGCCGACGATCTTCTCAGCTGCTTTCACGATGCGCTGGAGGCTCTTGCGGCAGGATGCAGTGCATGCACCAAACCACACAGTGATGCAGCTGGTCAGGACACTTTCTATGGCACCTCTGTAGAAGGTGCACATGATGGGGGTTGAAGCTCCAGCCCTTTTCAGCTTGCGGAGAAAGTAGAGGCGCTGGTGAGCCTTCTTGGCCAGTGCTGCAGTGTTCCTGCTCCAGGACAGGTCCTTCGAGACGTGCACTCCCAGGAACTTGGTGCTGTCTACTCTCTCCACTGCGGTGCTGTTGATGGTCAGAGGGGCATGTTGTGCATCCCTCTTCCTGAAGTCCACAACAATCTCCTTTGTCTTCTCCACGTTGAGAGTGAGATTGTTGTGTCCGCACCACAAGGCCAGGCGGCTCACCTCGTTCCTGTAGTCCGTCTCATCGTTGTTGCTGATGAGACCTACCACTGTTGTGTCGTCCGCAAACTTGATGAAGTGGTTGGAGCTGTATGATGGTGTGCAGTCGTGTGTTAGCAGGGTGAATAGAAGGGGACTCAGCACACATCCTTGTGGGGTCCTCATTGCTAGCAACATTAGCATTTGGAGGTCAGACAGGAGCCTAAGAAAAGCACAAAGAAAAACAAGATTATAACCAGGCAATACCAAAAAACAATATAATAAAACAAAAACAAACAAACATAAGAAATTGTCATAACTTACGTGTGCATGTAGTCAGCTGGAGGCTCTCAACACATTTAGTCAAGTATTAGAGAATTCAGTGAGGCCTAGGTCAGAGGATATGGACATCAGAGATTGTAAAATAAATTTAAATCATGCAGGTAACAATTAATGGAGAACCCCAACTGACATAATTAGAAGTAAAAGCCAAAATACTGTATATAAAAGGACCAATAAATACATTTGAAATGCATCAATTAAATTAAAAAAGGAGAACTTTACCTCATGTTTTATAATTTAATTTACCTTCATATTTATTTTTTCTGCTTAGTTCCAATAAACTTTACATTTTACATTTTACTGTTTTTAAAAACATATTTTTGTGTTCCTTTTTACTTGTATGTGCATTTGTGCCTCCCAATATTTATATTGTAAATATTTATTTATTTTATATTTATTCCCCCAAAAGTCTTTTTATTTCCATGTGTTTTTACACTTCTCTGTCACCCGTTTTTACTTCATCTTATGTATTTCTGTCTCATGATGTAAATAAGGTGGGCAGAGCTTCTTGGGTCAGCTCCACTTCTATTGGTCAAAAAAACAGGAAGGAGCAGGATCCATGTGTAGATCTACTGTGCATGAAGCAGAAATGCATAAGGTAAAGTCAAAACAGGAGACATAGAAATGTAAGACCCATTTAAAAAAGAAAAACTTGTGGGAAAAAAAATATAAACAATAATTGAATATAAACATTAAAAGGCACAAATGCATCTACAAGAAAAACAAAAATATATATTTTAAAAATACAGTAAAATGTAAATTATAAGCAGAAATATATAATTTATTGGAACTAACCTGGAAAATAAAAAGGTCAATTAAATTATATAACATGAAGTAAATTTCTCCTTTGTAATTTAATTTGTGCATTTTTAGTGTATTTATTAATTTATCAGTCCATTCATATACATGCTTTTACTTCTAATTATGTCAGTTTTGATCTTCCATAACAATGAACATACCAAACAATGGAAAACAAAAACCAAAGTAGTCAGCACTTACCCATTACAGGGTTGGCCTCACAGGTACTTCTTTGTGTACAACTGGATCCAGAAGCTTTAGGTATTTTTCTCCCAGACTAGCCGAGGGAAAAAAAAGACAATGTAGTACTGAAATGTGTGTGTATACAGTATTTAAATGTTAAAATTTACAGATTATACCTGACAACAGGTCCAGAGGAAAATGTTGGAGCAGGTAGGTGGGAGACCTTTAAAACAAAAGTACATTTACTCTTAAAGTACAAATACATTTTTTAGCATATATGATTGATTGACTTTACCTGATCTAGTCAACACTTACCTGTTCAGGGAGTGGCTCAGGGATATGTCTTTATGTACAACTGGATCCAGCAGCTCTTGGTCTTTTTTCTCCAAGACAAGTTGGTAAATTGACAGAAACGTCCAAGGAACAAACCAATTAAATACTGAAAAAAAAAAAAAAACACACACACATATATATGCACTTTATTCTTTTAGGTTAGGTACAAGTACATGTTGTGACATCTGACTAATCAACTTCACTTACCTAAAAGTAACATGCAAATCAAGCACATGGCCAGCACTTCAAATTGTGTCCCGCATTACTGGAAAAGAAGAATATTTCATTTATATTTTCAAATAATAATGAAGGTTAAAAGAATTATGAACACACACACACATTTATATGTTAGTTTGTTTCCTCACAGTAAATGAAACAGGATAAAGAGGGTCTTCATTTCATGACAAAGTAAATGATAAAAGCAGCAATGTGTATTAGGATGGATATATAGTGTAAACCTGTGATTCTCAAAATACACAAAGTACATGCTGCATCTGTGATTGATTGGCTTTATCTAAACTGATTAACATTTACCTGTTCAGAGAGTGGTCTCACTGAAACTTCTTCTTTATGTACACCTGGATCCAGCAGCTCTTGGTCTTTATTTTCAAGACAAACTGGTAAATTGACAGAAAAATGAAAGGGGAAAACCAATAAAATACTGAAAAATGTGTGTGCATACAGTATGTAAATGCAAAAATATACAGATGTTACCTGACAAGTCCGTGTGAAAAAGTTGTGACAGGGACATGTGGGAGATCTTTTAAAAAACAAAAAAAAGTACATTTAATGTTTTTGGTTAAGTACAAGTACGTGTAAATGTCAAGGTAACTTCACTTTACCTGTCCACTTGTATCCCAAAATGAGATCGAACTTGCAACTCCTCAGTTTAACAGCACTATAGTGAGAGAAGAATGGGCCTCATGCACGAACCATTCGTACGCACAGATTTGTGCTTATACTGTGCGTACGAGTGATTTAGGATCATTTTTGGCATCCAACAATGTTTTCGTATCCTACGAATTTATTCAGATACGAACAAAATCTACGAGTGGTCCGGACCTGTCGTATATTTTAGGAGCGTCAGTCTGCTGTCATCCAGACGGATCTTCTCCACGAATAACTTCATATTTCGTTATTTAGAAAATATTTAGAGTTTAAAAAAATCACGCACCATAATTATTCTTGACAATAGGTTATTCTGTTTGAATTAGAATTATAATTTTAAGTTTAATTTGTCTGGTGTGTCGCGCAGGCTTCAGTGAGTCGTGCGCTCCTTGGTCATCAAAGCCGCTCCTCATATTAACACCCAGGTACATAAAATTCCCATACACCGCCGCAGAACAAGTACGAATTAAGACTGATCTTGTGCCAAACACCATCGGAGCAATAGATTATTATATCTGATTCGAAATATAACCTGCAGAATGTGGTGGTTGCGCGCTGACCAGGAGGTGCGCGCATCATTTGTGCTGCAAAACATGTTGGCACGCGTCTTGCAGCGTGGCATTTACAGTATTGTCCATCCATCTCGCAGACTGATCTCCTCCTGTCCGTGCTGCGGCGAGACGTTTGTTTGAAGCCATTTTCAGATCAAACCATTTATTCTTGATTTCTGATACTGTACGACCCACGGGACACACAACATATGCACTACAATATTAATATGAAGTTAACTGTAGTTTAGAGACATTTTAAAATGCTTCTGTTGAAAAACACATCCGACACTTGCGGGGGGTGGGGGGGTAGCGGTGCGCCACAGCTCTTCTGAATAAGTGAAACTATAATGTAACACAGTACACTAAAATTAGAGATATTTGACCATCCGACACTTGCGGGGGGCAGCGGTGCGCCACAGCTCTTCTGAATAAGTGAAACTACACAGTTGTTTACAAACTTTACACTAACATTAAAGATATTTGACCATCCGACACCTGCAGGGGGGGGGGGTAGCCACAGCGCGACTGAGAGCAGATCTCCGAACGCGTGAAGTTCCTCATTTTACTTCATGAGTTGAATGAATGGACACTTCCTGCTGTCAGAAGGCAGGAAGCGTGGCCTTATATGGTGTTATGAGGTGTGGAAATTATGTAAATTACCTTCACGCGAGCACGCGCAGGTGAGTAGAACAGGTGGAATTCATCACCTTTAAGCAGCCCGTTTACACACTTTTCCTGTGGATAGAAGACTTTGTTGGTTCTGACGTGGCATGTTCGTACGAACGCTTCGTACGAACAAAAGTAGGAGAAATTTATGATAAGAATAAGAACATTTTCGTGCATGAGGGCCATTGTGTTTTTAGTTAATTTTGTTTAACATTTATTATAGTATGTTTATATCCACACACACACATACATATCACACATATCAGCGTTTCCGATACATGTAACTGATTGTGGCGCACCGCCACAGCAAAATAAAAGCCGCCACACCTTCAGAATTAAGTTTTTTTTTTATATGTATAATTAGATGTGGGCAATATATATCACAGTTGATATTATCATCCATGTTGCTTTTGAAGTAGGGCTGCGCTGAGAAAAATATATTTCTGAGCTGACTTTATAGCACAAGGTTTTTCTGAGCTTAACCGGTTCAAATGGTCAAATCTGCTGGATTAAAAAAAGTATTTCTCAAAATGGCGGCCGCCATTTTGAAGAGGGCAAGTGGTGAAATACTTTTTTTAATCCAGCAGATTTGACCATTTGAACCGGTTAAGCTCAGAAAAACCTTGTGCTATAAAGTCACTGACTTTATAGCACAAGGTTTTTCTGAGCTTAACCGGTTCAAATGGTCAAATCTGCTGGATTTAAAAAAGTATTTCACCATTTGCCCTGTTCAAAATGGCGGTTAGCGTGTTAGCATTAGCGTCCGCTAGCATTGCTAATACATAAGTGCTTTTGAAATTGGAGACCTAAATAAATCAATAAGTGCTTTAGAAATAGCGGAACTAATTTTTGGATTAATGCTGCCCAGCACTGGGGAAATGTAATAGTAGTGTTTTGTTTTGTTTGAGTAGGCTTTTACCATATACTAATCCTACCATGAAATGCTAATTGCTAATCGCTAACTGCTAAAAGAATGAAACGAATCGACGGGGGAAAGCTAATCAAGTCATGCAAGAGTACACTGCAAAGATAAAGCCCTATAATTCCGTTCCGTTTGAGGTTTATTTCATAATACATTTAAATACACTTACCACAAGCATGCGATCACTTCTCTCAGTGCTGCGTCTGTTGCTTTAAAAAAATAAAGCCAAGGAAGGCGCAGTTGGCTTGCAGTCTGGGACCAGATCAGAGCCAGATGTCAGTCTTTGTAAACCTCTGAGGCTGGCGCATTCGGTCTGCAGGCAAAAACCGGATCAGAACCACACCCAGCGCAGGTGTCAGTGCAGCTCATGATCTCAGAATCGGGGTGGAACTGGCACACAACACCACGCCGTCTCTGACTGTTATGCGGATCTGGCGACTTGTAAACGAGCCCGGTAAGGAGTTGGCTCAGAGGTGTAAACCGCATCTGACTGTTATGCGGATCTGGCGACTTGTAAACGAGCCCGGTAAGGAGTTGGCTCAGAGGTGTAAACCGCATCTGACTGTTGTGCGGATCTGGCGACTTGTAAACGGATCCGGCCCAAATGTAAATGCTGTCTGGGTTATTTAGTATATAAAATTATTAATATTTAATCATTTTTATAAGGAAATTTAAATAGATGTAGCCATCAGAGTCCAATACAATAACCAGGTGGCTAGCGCTAGCATGCTAACAAACAAACAAAGAAAAAAACAAACTCACCACTTCCCACTTGCAGTCAGCTGAAGGCTTTTTTCACAGAGCCATCTAATATCTGAGAGGCTTATCAGTCAGAAATGCAAATAGATATTAGATACAGGGCTTTCAATTATTTAAAACATACCTGAGCAAGCCTGCTTGAGTCACTGCACGGCTCTGTAATCCCAGACAAAAAAAAACTGGACCCGAAGTACCTTGTTCTGTACGTACAGCTCACGTTGGACTCTTCAGGGCGTAGAAAAATGTGCCCAGAAGAGTCCCATTGTTTTGTAACGTGGTGGCATAAGTACACATGCGCCAGTTATAACGAGAGTCAATGGATAAGATAAGAGTGCCCCAAACAGGAAATATGTCACCAATCAGAAAATGTTTTTTGAAACAAACAATATAACTCATCATTACTCATAAACTATTTATCCTACACAACTAAAAACATATGCATATATTTCGAAATATTTTTATGTTGTTTCATTTTTATTAATTAAAAAAAAGTATACTGTACAATGTAAAATGGTCCAGAACTTCCAGTGGGGCGGCGCCCTGGCGCCCTCTATTGGCCGGCCGCCCCTGTATGGAAGGACTTTTCACAAGATTAACACGGTAAAAACAATTATTTGTCTGCTGAAAATTACAGCAAACATGTGTCTTAGCTTAACCGTTCCTTAAAGTGAGACTGAACCCAGGTTGAGACGGTAACTCCTCCCCCAGGCCATTTTCAAAATTTCTCTCAAAATGGGCGTGTAGAGAGTCGAGCAGGGGAGGAGGTTGTGGGTTGTCCTGTGTTCACGCCCCCTCTAGTGGTGAACTCTCACCCCTCCCCAAGTTTAGATTTCAAAATGGCGGATAGTCGCGTCTTCAGTAAGTAAATGCCTAAACTTGTACTAAAATAACAGTTCTAAAATGTTGTTGCGTGTATTTAATCACACACAGCTTAAGCGTATGCTTCTGAACACTGAACACATAAAAAACCTGTGTTTAGTTGCATGGCATGAGGTGTACGGTTGTGTTTTTGTCTTTGTTTGGATCACAATGTTGTAGTCCAGCTGCAGTGACTTTAATTCACCACATCTTATTACTTAGCACATTACAAAAGTAACGTTTCATAATATATTTTATTTTAAAATATTGATTTCATCTACCCTCGTTTTTTTGACGTTTTGGCTTAATTTTAATATGCAACCTAGAACTGAACACACGTTGTTTTTTGAATTGACTATAAATGAGCACTAAACAGTGGTAAAATATTTTATTTGTTTTCCAAAGATCCGTGTTTAGAAACATTCTATAAGCTTGTATGATATATTTGTTATACAGTATATGTTTAAGCTATGTGTCAGCTAATCAAAACTGAGCACAGCTGGTAAGATTTATGAGAAATTATATTTTTTCAATGCAAACCAAACAAATTGCAATGAATTTAACAATACTGTATCCTTTCAAATGATTTTTTCAGAAAACTGTGACGACTCAAGCACCCATGCAGCAGCCACGCAAATGTTGGTACAGCTGAGACCCTGGTGTTTGTTTGTGGCTGGCAGGTGCAGCATCTTGAAGGTGGTTGGGACTGCTTTCTCTTCTGTCCACTGCATCCATACAGACGAGCTGGAGGTGGTGTCCCGTGTCACACGACACAGAAACTTTTGTTGTTTTGAATTAACTTACTGTTAATAAAATGAATCATAAACAACTAGTTTTTGTAATCAATTTCTTTCTTTACAGACCTCTGTATTGATAAATACATTTCCAAGTCATACATCAAAGTCAAATTTAAAAGTCAACTTTATTGTCCAAACTGCAATATGTACAGAACATACACAGGATTGAAATTGCATTTCTCTCAGATGCATGCATAATTTAAACAAACATTTAATAAACATGTTTACATCAGCAATTTTTACAAAGTAATGTTTAAATTTAATATAAATTATAATTGTTTCAGGTGTGCAAATATTAAATATTGTAAAACAAAAGAAACAAAGTGCAATAATCAATTAGAGTAATCCAAATTGTACATTATTAAAAAAGTTATAGGAAGCATAAATTTTGAAACGTTAAAATTTAAAAGTTTCCTGTACTTGAATTTATGACTTATAAAAAAATCCCTTTCTGACATAGGTTATGGCCAGATGTGAACAGGTGGGTGTGTACACCTGTGTTACAGACCACCCAGGTGCCCAGTCCGCACAGGGTTAGAAGAAAACATAAATAATAATTTAACACAAGTACATAGTAATTTACATAAAGGGTATCCTATTCTAAAAGAAGTTCACAGAACCAGATGCGAAGTGCCAAATGTGTGACATGTATTTCAAATTCAGCGGAAGATGATGCAGTCTCGGCCAGAGCTGCGTCATCTCTTGAGACCTCCATCCACGACAATGTTGGGTGCAGCTGAGACCTTGGTGTTTGTTTGTGGATGGCAGGTGGACCATCCTGCGGGTGGAGCATCCTGAAGGTGGTCTCGAGTGTTTGGGACTGCTGCACGGCTCAGATTCCCTGGATGTGGAACGCCTCATATGGAGCTAAAAAACAACAACACATTTTTAATCACCTTACAAAAAAACATACTTGAGAAACATTACTGTTCTATCACTTTGTTGATCTGTCAAACAGATGACCCAGTGCAAAATAAATACTGCTGCACAGATTATTATTATTATTTTACAAATACCTTGATCCACAACATTATTTGCAACAAAAGAACGCAGGTGCTGTGCGAATTTCTGTTCCCCCGTGAGAATCTGTTCCCCCTGTGTCGGGAGCGCGCACCCTTTCTCTCAAATAATGAAAAAACAACAACAACAAAAACCCAGACATTAACTATCAAAAAATAGCAGCTAGAAATAATTTTTCTCCAGTCATATTTTTAATTTGAATGAGATTTAGCCTACCACAAAGCCTACACTTATCTTTGCAGGAAGTTTTCTTGTCCTCTATCAGCTGCTTCCAGCCTTCTATATTAGTAATAAAAATTATAAATAGGCTATATATGATGTGTTGGTGGCTGATACTTTGTATTTGTCAGACTAGATTCTGTCGGAGATAAATAAATAAAAAACCTGTACAGTAGTCTACACCCCACACTCTAGACCAGGTTTATTTATTTAGTGGAGGTTTTATATTTATTTATTTATCACCAGGAGCTGTCGATTAAAATGAGCTATAACTGTGACACGATAGTGTGGACTCGTTTCAGAACTCAGATGCGCCTCACGGTCGGATCCCGACACAGGGGGAACAGATTCTCATCTCAGGGGGGAACAGAGCATTTAAACACAACTACAACACAAACTTAACGTTGATCAGCAACAGATGAAAACGCCACGACCTTGTGGGGCCACACCGAAGCAAAGCATGCAGGTCGCAAACACAGCACATGAAGAAACACGTCATATACTCAAAAGATAAATTATGGAATGAAAGGTGTAAAATGGTACTCACCTCCAAACGGATTGTACCCTGATGGTGTAAGGGTGGGTGAACATCAGTTTGAAGAGCTATTCTTGGAACAGCTTCACTCATCAATGCTAATGCTATGTTGCTAATCGCTAATCCAACCCCTGAACTCTGGAGGGGGAGTGACCTTCTCGGGGGAGTGGCTCCACTTTTATATTAAGGCAGGAGACGATGTGACGTCACAACGGAGCAGACATGTCACAACAGAGAATTTGAGCTAATAGTAAAATTAACGTGCAATAACTTCTGTTCAACCCATAGGGCTACCGTGAACACGTTTTTAGACCAAATATTGCCGATTTTAACTAATACGCACAAATACATGAAAATTTACACAGAAATAGTGCTCTGAAACTTTTTATACACATTCTAGGGGGTTTATCAGCTAAAAAAAAGTTAATTTTGGGTTTAGTCGCTCTTTAATAAATTCACGTAATGGTCAAATCCGCAGGATTTTTTGCTTTGAAAAAGTACAAGGAAAAACAACTAAGCTAACCGCGACACATTTACGTCTATAAAGCATCGAATTTTATCTCAAGTAACTCCAACAGCTAACAGTTTGTAAATGTACATCTAGCGATTACTTTCTGTAAGTTTGAAAAAAAATCTGTTGTGTGGTTTATGAGCTATTTGCTCAAACGTACAAGGAAAAATCAACAAAGCTAACCGCGACACATTTACGTCTATAAAACATCAAATTTTATCTCAAATAAATCCAACAGCTAACAGTTTGTAAATGTACATCTAGTGATTACTTTCTGTAAGTTTGAAAAAAAAAATTGCAGTGTGGTTTATGAGCTATTTGCTCAAACGTACAAGGAAAAATCAACGAAGCTAACCGCGACACATTTACGTCTATAAAACATCGAAATTTATCTTACATATTTCATAAAGCTAATCAGTTGTAAATATCCATCTAGTGATTAAGTTCTGTAAGTATGATCAAAATCTGTCCTGTGGTTCTTGACCTGTTTTGCTAACAAACACTGAGCTAACAGTGAAGTAGCTAGTTCATACCTCTAGAGCAGGAGGACGGGCTGCGACAGAGTGAATCCGACCAGAGGAGGCTGCCGGTCGGACACATGAGCTGGAAACGGTCGGTGGACTCTCTGGAAGTGTCAGTCAGACCTCCAGAGCAGGAGGCCGGGCTGCGACAGACTGAGTCCTTCCAGAGGAGGCTCTCGTCAGACACTTGAGGTGGGAACGGTTGGTGTACCCTAGCGGACAATGGTGGTACTGCACCATTTTTGCCAAAATGGAAAAACGGTCATATCTGAGCCAAAAATTGTTTTAAAAATATGGGGGAAAATCCATAAACAGGTCTCACCTCTCTATAAGTCACAGGGCATGCAAATTAGGCAAAAAGGTGCAACTTACAGTCCGGAAAATACGATAATAGTTTTTTTTGTTGCCTTTTTTTCCTCAATTATTTTAGTTTTTATTTTTGCCATGTTTTATGCCATATTTTTTAATTATTTGGATTAGTTTATGGAGTCAACCCTATTCACAATGGTAGCCACAGCTAAATGACCATATCAAACACAAATAGGGCTATAACTCAGCCAGTTTTAAAGATAATATATGAAAGATTGGCATGGTAGAAGCTGAGCATCAACCCAACACACTCTGAGCACTACAATATTGTTTGCTTGAAACTTTGGTCTAAACTGTTGAACTCATCACTATCTATCACCTGAAACACTGGAATGAGTTGGTGAAAGCCTCAGAAAGTAATTGTTGGATTTTCATCAACAATCGATCAACCTTTAGAGTCAACCAAATTCAAGTGGGCCACCATAGCTAATTGACCTTATCCAATATATAATTAACCCTAACTTAATTAAAAATGTAGGCAATGAGCTAATTTTGCTCTGGTGGTATATGGAAGTCACCCCCAACATGTAAGTTTTGACCAAAACTGCAACAACTCTATCATTTTTTATCTTAAAATCTGAGTTTCATTCCTTCAAAGAATGTTGGGTTTAAGTGACTTCTTGGCAGGAAAATGGCAGCAGTGTTTAGAACAAGTTATTAGCGTCCATCGTTTGAAAGTCCAGTGTTCGCTTTCCTTTTAACTTTAAGTCATCTCCAATATGAGTGGGATATATCTGCTTTTTTTTCCCTGCATGTGGTCATCAGTCATTAACTGTGTCTGTCTGTCAGTAATGAGGTGAAGGAACAGCTGGATATCACATTGATAACTGTGGGAGTTCTGAATCCAATCAGAAAGCCGCTGGCATTATCACTGAACATGAGTTTTAAAAATGAAAAAAAAAAAAGTTTTAAAAACATTGATCATCTTTTATGAGCTCGTAGCTTCAAGACTCTTTTCAATGCTGCTTCCAAAACTGAAAGAAGCCAGTCATTTACATGCTAAATGGGAGAAAAGCAGATAAAGTGAAAAGTACTTGAAAGCATCACAACAACAAATGAAAACTTTGGCAAACATTAAAAACTACCTGTATGTTATATGCACATCTACTTAAGTAAATAATGACTAGATACTAAGCAGGTGTGATGATGAGCAAGAGAGCACCAGATGTGAGCAGAAAGCACAACTAAAGTGAGGCGTTATAAACAAACCTGGAAAGTGAAATGGGTGCTTTTCTGATTAGCTTGGCTTATCCTTCTTTTAGTTTCATAGAACTGAGCAAGCTTCAGTTCAGAAACTTAATCTGTGCAGTTTTTCAGACATGACTATCAGCCAGGTTCAGGTAATCACTAAATGCGTTTTCAAATGATAAATGGGCTGCATCTATATAGCACTTTTTTATCTTATCAAGAAACTCAAAGCGCTTTACACTACAATCTGTGCCCTCATTTACCCATTCATACTGTGGGAGGTGTAGTTTTGTTCCTTGTATTGTGTTTATGCATGTGTTCACCCTGAGCCTCTGATTTTGTCTCTTTACTATCTAGCTCCATCTTGTGTCGTATTTATGTCTTGCATTCGCTGTCTCTTTCTTTGGCATCTGTGATTACTCACAGGTGCCTTCACTTTGTCTAATTGGTGTTTCCTGTAAATACGTCTGTGTCTCTGTGTTAGTCCTTGTACTGGGATTGTCTTCTATTCACTGGTGATGGCCTGTCTGTATCCTGAGT
>JBBPBX010006785.1:41318-67315 GCA_038048925.1 Garcialebias charrua
ATCATTCTATGTTTGTTTTGCTGCCCTGTCAGCTTTTTTTGTGTTGTTAATACATTATTTTTATATAATCATCCTGAGTCTTTACCAGCTTGCTTGCACCACTGGGTTCACCAGCACCAGCCAGCTGTGACACATACAGCATTCCACTACCGTATTTTCCACCGTACACGTCACACTGCCGTACATGCCGCATCAGTCCAATTATGTCCAACAAAGTGGAAAAATCCATAAACATGTTGCATCGCCATATACGTCTCATCTATTATGCATCACCGCTGACGCGTTGCGTATGTTACACGTCACCGCTGACAACCCGGAAATGTGGGCCGGTGTTTTGCCAAAAATGGATTGGCTGCCAAATGGCCACAGGAGCATGCACGGAAGGACTTTAACAAGATTAACACTTAAAAACAATTATTTGTTTGCTGAAAAGTATACCAAAGATGTGTCTGAGCTGAACTTTTCCTTAATAAATGAACGTAATTGTCAAATCAGCTGGATTTAAATAGTTTCGCTATGTCTGATCAACAAACGTGCACATGCAGCGAGCAGAAACCTGGATCTCTTTCAAATTTAACAAGATAAACACCTTAAAAATATATTTGTTTGCTGACATAATAGTAAAGATGTCTATGAGCTGAACTTTTCTTAATAAATGCACTTTGACGGTTAAAACATGGCTAAATGAAGCCGACAAAATAAAGCAGCTTTAAAATTACTACACGCTCACCCGCCCAATGATGACAGAAACACCTATTTATTTATTTATTTTTATTCAAACCCGTTGAATTCTTCATCCTCTGTGTCGCTAGTGAAGAGTTCTGCCGACTCCTTAGGTAACAGGTAGTTACCTCTCTGGAAGTGTCAGAGCTCCAGAGAGCAGGAGGCCGTGCTGCGACAGAGTGAGACAGAGCAGAGGAGGCTGCGGTCGGACACATGAGCTGGGAACGCTCGGTGGACTCTCTGGAAGTGTCAGACGGATGGATTCTTTACTGACTGGGGTCCACGCGTTATCCTTCCATCCGAGGACCTGCTGGAACGTCGCGTGGCACATCCGTCCTGTAGCCGTGAAGCTATGCTCTCCGTCCACCATCACTCCTCCCAAAGGTGGTGCAGAGCTGCTTTGAAGCTTAGTCAAGCCTCCCAGGATGATGCAGGAATGGAGTTAAACACTTTAATTGTATCTTTAAATTGCAGCATGATGTGCGCGCACACACTGTCCATCCAGCAGGACTTTTTTTTTTTTTGCTCTAAAATATCCGTACACATACAGGTACACCAGTAGTCGTCAAATGCCTAGAGGGCCCTTTAGCGCCCCTAGCGTCCGAAAAGTGGTACAGCTCCATTTTTTTCCGTCAGAATGAACGGAAACGGTCATATCTCAGCCAAAAATTGGTCTAAAAATATGGAAAAAATCCATAAATATGTCGCTTCACCGTATAAGTCGCAGGACATGCTAATTAGGCAAAAAAACTGCGACTTATAGGCTATGCCAAAAAATACGGTAATCTGAATCTGTAGAGACTAATCATTGCTTTAAACCACATTTATACACTGATGGGACACACATCGGAAGTAATGAGGGGTTCGGTGTCTTGCCCGGGGACACATCAGCATGTGACTGCTGGTGTAATCAAACCCCCAACTCTACCATTGGTGGATGCCTGTAGCCACAGCCGCCCAAATAACCTGCACCTTAATCAAAAGATTGCACTCAATTTATATTTTCATTCTCTCTTGCCCGTTGATTTTTATTGATGATGTAGAACTCAAAAACTATTTGAAGGACTGCATGCTGAAATTTCACTTAGTGATTTTACTGTAATTATGTATTTTATTTCACAATTGAAGATAGTGGTGTGTCACAATATCAGCAAATTAAATAAAAACGTTTACTCATATGAGTGGTAAACTCCCAAATGTGTTTGACCTGTTATCATGTCTGTTAAATTCATAGACTTGGTTCCTGATCAGCTTTGTAAAAGTAAAAGTAAAAGCCCCTTTCTCACATCACATACTAAGAAAATAACATAATAAAATCAATATGAAATCAAAGAAAAAACTAAACAGGATAATGAAAATAAATAAATAAAAAATCCTCAAACTTCAAATTACCTGTATAGTTTAACACTTTACATTATACAGTATAAACCTAAACAGTACATCCTACAATAATGACTAAGTAATGGTGAATGTTTTCTGAATATTGACCTGATATCTCATGATTAATTCTAGCCAATACTTCTCAGAAACTGTATATAAATACAGTTGTATTGTCTTTTTAGTGTCCATGGCATCATTTTGAGGTTTGTTTTAAATCAAGTTAGTGCCTCAAAAAGATGCATGTAATCATTTTCAGACTGAAACTTTAGAATAAAACCACAAATCAACCTTTTTCTGAATTAAATACAGTTTTAAATAATTGAGACAGTAAGTCCATGTCGTTTTTATGTTTGCAGAGCATTCACAACATGCCCTCTAAACTACTCCATGAGTGTTTATTCACACTGTTTGCACAATTTGTTCCACTCTAATCTGCTCACCTTTTACTGAAATAATAAAAGAGCTGTGGACAAACCCACTAAACTGTGCACGCTCGCCAGGAAAACAAGATATTTATGATGTTTGCTCATGAGCTGCAGACCACAAAGTGACCAGGGACAAAAGGGAACATGCTTAGTGAGAATGTTATTTCCTGTCCAGGTGGGATCGTGACGGCAGTGAAAAGACCGGATGAAGACGGGACAATCAGAGTGGGACTGGCTGGCCTTCAGATTGAAATGATTCCCATGGGGGGTCTCTATCAGTTACCAAAAGGAGACAAAATTTAAAAACTTTGTCGGAGCCATGCCCACGGGTCACTTTCAGCCCATGAGTCTGATACCTGATATCTTTTATTGGTTGCAGGTTCATCAACAAGAGTTTGATCTGTCTCATGATGTTCTGTTACTCTTTCCACATCAGAATCAATAATGACAGAATGATCCAACCGTCTTTCTGGCTTCACAGTTTGCCAGCTGGCAAGAGAAGCCTATAGTAAATGATGTGTTTATCTCTTTCCTTTTTTTTTTAAAGAAAAAAATTAGAAGAGAGACAATATGTTACATTTACTGTTACATTATCATCTTGGGGTACCAGATTTGGCCCGCAGCTTTTGAGTTCAACATATTTAAAGGTGCTATGTGTAACTTTCTGTAGAGTGCAGAACTTAGAAATATTTTCAACAGGCAAAGCATTCTGATCCCTCCCCCTCAGAGCCATATATGGCTCTGCTCCCCTTGCTCTGCTGAAATTCAAATTCAAGCTCTGTTTTTATTGGCTGGTTACAAACTCTGTTTTTATTGGCTGGTTAATGGCGGGTCACTCTGTGTTTTTAGTGTTTTTATAAATGCTGATAGAGAAGCAAGGGGACTATAGTTTTTTTCAGAGATTACTTTGTCTAACATCAGTCTGTCAGTAGATAGTGACAGAGTGAAGAAATATGTTAAAAATATATTGTTAGAAAAGTTAGACTGCATTACAAAGTTACATAGTGCAGCTTTAAAGCAACAAAAAATGAGCAGTTGTTCCAATCTTGGAGGACCACTGTGTTATATTTGTCACATCAGATAGATTTTCCAACACATGCGTAAACCTGTGTGAAAATGTTTGCGTTGCAGAGTTTAGTGGCTTGTTTGCCATTTTCCAACTGAGTGATCATGCTGAAAGGGGAACTAAATCACAGCTGAGTGGTTTTACATATCTGGAGCTGTAATTGTCCCTACTTATACAATCCCGCCCCCCACCACCTCAAATTCCAGCATTAGCTGGGAAATTTATGGTCTGGGTTTTTTCAAAGCGAGTACGATTGAATGAGACACAAACGTAACAAACGGGGGAGAAGATAGGACAAAAGCTTAACAGGTGGGGAAGACCAATTATGAAGATAACCAGACTTTCCTGTAGAAATACAACATATGGTGTGAACATACTCCAGGTCTAATCATTTGCCAGATAAATATATGAAGAAAATTTTAATAAAACTGATTGTTTTCCTCAAGCATGATCTCTCTGCTTGGCTGTTGTTGAAAGTAGTGGTTGCATTTATTCAGCCATTTTTCTCTACTTTGAGTATTTCTCCGCCTACCTGCTTGGATCAGTGTACAGATTGCAACCTGCAGTTTATGTCTGTGAGCATGACAACAAACAATTAGTCGTTTTTTTTTTTTCATGGTTGCAGCTCTGTGATTTGACACTGTGGCCCCAGAGCTATCAATGGCTGCACTTGTACAGTACATGAAAACTGGTAGGTTGGGGCTTTGTTAATTAGACTGAGCAACATAATGGAGCCTGCTACAACCAAACAGAACAATTGTAACATTGTTAGTTAACTTCTACATAAAAAATATTGACGGGAAATTCACCCTAGATTTAATATTGCACACAGTTTGCATCTTATCTACAGAGCTAATCATCCATTGAGGTTGATGTGGTGGAACCAGCTCCAGTTTGGTGAATTGTGTTTTTGTTTGTTTTTTGAAAATATAATGGCTCTTTAAATGTGTCTAAAAAATTTTATAAATAAAAAAACTAGTAACTTTTAAAAGTAATGAGCTTGTTTGGCTATCTCAGCACAATTCATCTAATTAAATAAATGTTTGGTATTTTTTATGCAAAAAGTAAAGTATATTCTCACTACAAGGAAAGCAAGAACCCTTGGAAAGGATAAGCTAACTCTCAAAAATGTTAGCTTCCGTACAGACCAACACGATTGCTGAATCAAGATTAAAAATAAAATATAAAATAAAGTACATAGTTTGCTTCTCTCCTGGCAGTCCTCCGGCTGACTTATTTTACTTGAGATGTGTAACAGCTGCTGCTACCATAGATGACATGAAAAGGATGATTGCAGTCATTCACTATTCAACAGGATGAACTGCTTATGAACCTTAAAGGGAAACACCATCTGGGATATTTAGACTCCTGTGGGTTTCCTCTTTAAATTATTATAAATTGCTCTAAAAGGCTCATCGGCTATGTTGTGACGACAAATAAATCAATAGTTATTAACCAGATTTACTCTTCGTTAGGTGTGCTGTTGATCACTTTTGAAATAATACCATAATTTCATACAGGATTGTCTTATAATGTAGTTGTTTTGTCTCATTTTTATTGCATTTCTTCTATGTACTTTTCATTTCATGTTCTTTTTATGATTGTCTATGGGCAGCAGAGTGGCACAACTGGTAGAGTGGCTGCCTCTCAGTGAGCAGGTTACCCTGGTTTAAATCCCAGTCCTGCAACCTTCTAGGTGGAGTTTGTTCTCTCCGTGCATGCGTGAGTTTTCTCCGGGAACTCCGGTTTCCTCCCACAGATCAAAAACATGCATGTTAGACTGATCAGTAACTCTAAGTTGTCTCTAGGTGAGTGAGAGTGAATGATTGTTTGTCTTGTTTGTCTCAATGAGTCCCTGTGTTTGACTGCAGACCTGTTGTACCCCGCCCCTTGCACAGTGATTGTTGGACATGGGCACCGGCAACCCCCTTGACCAAAAATGGAAGAAGCGGGTAAAAGATAATGGATGGATGGATGGATGGATGTCTAATGTTCTCTTTACCTCATCTGTGTTCTTTGTTTAAAACAGGTCTCTCTTATAAATGAGTCCTCAAGACTCAATGAGACTTGCCTGTATAAATAAAGGATGAATGAATGTAAAACTTAAAATATATGTATTGTTATCAAATTTGAATATACCACTTCAACCCTCACTTGCAAGTTTATCATATAACCTCATTAAAACTGCAGCTCACAAACCAGTAGATGAGGAAACTGAGGTTATATGTGGTTATTTTTTTATATATATTTTAATGTTTTCAACAAGTCAGTTTGAGTGTTTTTCATTAAATCCTAATTTCAGAAGAAAACATCACTTGATTACTGCGATTTTAAAAGCAATTTAACAGAGTCATGTTCATTATATCTCTACTGAATAAAACAGACATCTCTCACATCATGATTAATAAATTGCAGTCTAGAGTCCAGGATGGGTGCAGGAGAACATAATAATATGGTAAAATGGTAAATTATGATGTGGTCCCCCCTCGACTACTAAAGGAGATTTTTCCTACACTGGGTCCTTCTACAGTATTCTAACTATTGTGAACAGCAGTTTATCCTCAGGTGTGGTCCCAAAAACCTTTAAACATGATGCTGTCCAGCCTCTCCTGAAAAAAAACTAACCTTGACCCCTTGGTGGTGTCCGACTTCCGCCATATCTCCAGACTCCCATTCATTTCCAAACTACTGGAAAAAATTGTTGAGTCTCAGCTGAAATGTTTCTTGGATGACCACGCCATCCTAGAGTTGTTCCAATCTGGCTTCAAATCTCACCATAGTACCGAAACTGCTCTACTGAAGGTCTTTAATGACATTTTCACAGCCACAGACGCAGGTGATTCTGTGCTGCTTGTCTTATTGGACCTTACATCTGCTTTTGACACCATCGACCACAACATCCTCATTTCTAGGCTGGAGCAGTGGGTGGGCATCACAGGGTCGGCCCACAAATGGTTCGAGTCCTACCTCTCAGACAGAACCTTTTGTGTCAATATCAAAGATTTCAGTTCAGCATCTACAGCGCTTCAGTGAAGGGTACCGCAGGGGTCCATCCTCGGTCCCCTTCTCTTCTCATTACAGTATACCTGCTGCCACTAGGTGCTATTTTCCGCAAACACAAAATAGCCTTTCATTTCTACGCCAATGATTGTCAAATTTACTTTCCCCTGAAGCACAGACGCTCATGCTCTATTCAACCCCTTCTTGACTGCCTGGCTGACATCCATGATTGGATGGCCTCAAACTTCTTAAGTTTCAATGAGAAGAAGTCTGAAGTCATGTTGTTCCATCCCAACAACTCACTCTCAAACCACGACATTGACCTTCTCTCTCTAGCCCCGCTAGAGAAACAAAGGGTCACTAATCTGGGGGTGATAATGGACCCTTCCCTGAAACTTAACAGTCATGTAAACATGATTGTTAAATCCTGCTTTTTTTTCAGCTGAGGCGGCTGTCTAAGCTGAAGCCCATACTATCCAAAAAGAACCTGGAGACAGTAATCCATGCTTTCATAACATCGAGGCTCGATTACTGCAATTCACTTCTGTTTGGAATCAGTCAGTCTTCCATTGCATGGCTACAGCTAGTCCAGAATGCTGCAGCCCAATTCTTAACTGGTACAGGCCATAGAGAGCACATCACACCAGTTTTGGCCTGCACTGGCTACCCATTCACCTTCGGATCCAGTTTAAAATACTCATGTATGTTTTTAAATTTCTGAACAGTTCCGCTCCACCTTATCTCACTGACCTTCTGCAGCCATATGTCCCACGGCGCTCCCTGAGGTCAGCAGACCAGATGCTTCTCTCAATTCCAGATACTCGCCGTAAGCTCAGAGGTGACAGGGCTTTCTCTGTTGCAGGTCCAAGACTGTGGAATGAGTTGCCACTGAGTGTCAGGCAGGCTCCCTCACTCACAGTCTTTAAAGCTGCACTGACATGATGTAGAATGTTTGCATAATTCAACAGAACATATATATCTGATATCATTCAGCTATGTTCGTTTTCACAAACAAAATGATAAATATTTAATTTTTTCATTGAAAGTCATTTTAAATTTGGCGCTATGTTTCGCCTCAGGAAATCTGAGAGTTATGCACCATAACTCATGTTCCCTGAAGGAAGGGAACGAGGTGCAACCTACTTGCTATGGGAATTGCGCCCCTGCGCGATTACCTGAAGGAATACATTCACGCCTTTTATGGCAGGGGGCGTCACCCCACGCCAGAGGTACCGCCTTTTAGGTACTTAAGCGACTGACGCCCCTCCAACTTTCTCCAAAATTGCACTTCAGAGAGCTTTCAGCATTGAAAAGGGCCAGCTATGTTGCACCTCATTCCCTTCCTTTAGGGAACATGAGTTGTAGTGCATAACTTTCAGTTCCCTTTCAGTGTGGTCTCTCGGTGCAACATACTTGCTATGGGAACGTAATTCATTCACGCCCTTGAAATGCTCAATAAAATGCCTGCTAGTGTGACCGTCTGCCTTTGACCAGAAGGCATCTCAAAGCTACTTTCTATTGTGTATTAGAAAAAACAGCCTGAGTGACATCACATGCAGTAACATCCAAACTGTAGTACTGTGCAAAAGTGTTTAATGAGCTCCAGTTCGCAGCATCGCAAATGTCTGCAACTGGCACGCCCTTGAACAATGACCAGGAAGTGGCCAAGCCCCTAGTTGAGTGAGCATGCACTCCAGGGGGCACTTGTTGACCTTTGCTACCGTACGCCCTTTTAATGGCCTCCGTCACCCAATGTGAGAGGCGCTGTCTTGATAGGGCCTTCCCTGTAGCAGGTGCGGCAAAGCAGATGAACAGTTGGTTTGTTTCCCTCCATTTGGCTGTTCTCTGTATGTAAGTGTGTAAAGCTCTCACAGGGCAGAGAGCCTTTAGTCTCTCCTGTTCCTGAGTAAGGACAGGGGCAGGTGGGAAGGAGGAGAGGTCAAAGTCTAGACTCCTATGGTTGAAGGTCAAGACCTTGGAAGTATAAGCGGGATTAGGCCTCAGGGTGACCTTTGACCCGTCAGGGTCGAATATGGTACATAACGGATGTACAGATAGAGCGTGGAGGTCACCCACGCGTTTCGCCGAGCAAAGAGCCAGGAAAAGAGCAGTTTTACAAGATAGAAGATATATCTTAATCTCGCTCAGAGGTTCGAATGGTGGGTCACAAAGAGCCCCCAAGACCAGGCCAAGATCCCAACCAGGGGTCAAGGTCCTGCTGGGTGGCTTGGTTCGAAGCACACCTTTCATATATCTCATTATGATTGGATGTGCTCCAGGAGTCCTGTGTCCCCAGCCCTCGTGACAAGCAGAGATAGCTGCAAGGAACACTTTAATCATTGAATAAGAACGACCCTTTTCCAGTAAATCCTGAAGGAAAGTTAGGAGTTGAGCCAAGTCGCAAGCATAAGAAATGATATTTCTTTCTGAGCACCAGGCTTCGAAGATGTGCCACTTCTGTGCGTATAGAGACTGTGTTGACCTAGCACGGGCATTCTGTATGTTTTTCACCACATTCTCTGCTAGGCCCGAAGCCATCAGCCTGTCCTTTTCAGCTAACAGGCTGGAATTAATTCCAGTTCCTGGCCTAAGCGGTTGGACTACGACTTCCTGTGTGAGCCTTTGAGGGTCAACCAGGTTGGGGAGGGGACCTCCACGTTGATGTGTTAACAGACTGCACTGATCGAGTCTCCTCGAAGACAGATGAAGTCTATTAATTTTATTAGATTGAGTTGGAACAGGAAAGCTATTACTTCCCTCCAAAATAGGATTTATTGGATTGAGGGGCTGTTGTTTTTGTAAACGAGCAGATCTCCTAACTCCAAATGGTGTCTCACCCAGTGGGATAATGTTGTGTGGGAGCAAGTCTGATGTAGCTTTGTGAGGAAAGTCACGTGCTGCTCTTTCACCGCTCGAGCGTTGCATGTCCTTCATGAATAATAAAGGGCAGCTGCAATGTGTGAACGTGGGGATGGTCCTTTGTGACCGGCAGACTTAAGATCATTTGTTGATAAGGAGCCCAGTTTCCTTTCAAAATCAGGAAGAAAAATCTGGTTTGACTCTGATCCGTTTACACACACAGTAACGTGATCACAGCCACTGTTTTGAGAGTGGGAAATTTGTGTCTGCCTTGGGGCATCCGACGTGCTCTCCTGTGGTGCGAACATGTCACGTGTTCGTCTGGTTAGTGTATTGGCCGTCCCCTTGTTCACAATGGAGCTGGGGCTGGAACACGTGCCCTCTCCCACCTGTCTTCGTGAAAGGTGGAGGGTCTGTTCGCAGACGCCTCTGGGTCTGTCCTCTGGAAACAGGTCCTAAGGCACCCTACTGGGGCTTATTGAATAGACTGACACCCCATGAGCCGTGAGGGAGGGGGATGTGCCCCCCCCCCTTATGACGGCTGACAGGCCAGGGAGGCCCGTACTGTTGACATTATTTGTGTTGGTGGGTTTTTTTAGTCAATAAAACAGAGATGTGTGGTTTTATGAGTTTTATTCATGCTTATGTGCAACAACATACATGATTTGATGTCACTCACAGCAGGAGAACATGGTTTGTGCATGCAACAGAATTATCAGCCATTTGTACTTTGCTACAAATAAAGTCTGAACAAGGTGCGAACATTCTCGTTAACACGTGGGCGGGAGGTCGTATGAAATGTAAACGTGGGCCAGGTTCATCAGGCACGTTTTTGACGAGTGTCCCGGTTCGCCGAGGAGGCCCTATGCCTGCTCGCTTGGCGTGGGACGAACCTGTTTTTGCTCCATGTGTGCTCGGAGCGAGGTTGGCTTGGCAGGGGTCTCTGCCGAGGTTCTTCCTCGTATGCTGACCGCTTCTGCGGTGCGCACGCGTCATCGAGCGATGCCGCGGCTGTGCAGGTCTGCCTCCAGCAGGCTCCCTGGGGGGAAGGCGAAACTCCGACGGGGAATGCCTACCCTGAGAGCTTCAGCCTGCCTGCGCCTTTGGTCCAGCTTGGTCTGGATTCGCTCCAAAGTCTGACCAAATAGCCCCTCCGTCTCTATTGAATGGTGGAGAAAAGGCACCTTTTGTCCCTCCGGTAAATCCGTCAGCATCTACCACAGGTGGCAGATCGCGATGACCACTTCTGCCATACCTTTGTCCTGAGCCACAGCAGCTGTCCCCATCATACGGAGATCAAAGTCTGTTGCTCTGCGGGCTTCATCCAGTAAGTCGGCAGCAACTTGCTTATCTGAGGTTACCTGCAGTTGTTGGAGTTTTTCCGCAAGGTAAGCTTGCATCATCGCGGATGCGTTCATGGCGCGCGCCGCGAGTCCTTGGGCTCTGTAGCACTTCTAGAGAAGAGACGCTGAGGCTCTGCAAGCTTTACTGGGGAGAGTCGGTTTCGTTCCGGATGACTTGGGAGCTAGGTGGGATGCCAGTGTGTCCTCAATCTGAGGCGCGTTGGCTATTCCCGCCTCATCCATGCCTTCCACGTCGAGGAACTGTGAGAGAGGAAGGAGCATGGGTGTTCATGGCTGAGGCCAGGTGCGGGTCAGTTCCGTGAGGAAGTCCGGGAACATGGGCATCCTTTGCCTCGTTGTTGCCTGCTGTTTTGAATAAAAATAGTTCCCCGCCAGCCTCGTGACCTGTTGGCGAGACGGAGGTTCCGTCCAGGGAATGTTCAGCGCGTCCGCTGCTCTGTGGCACAGGTCGAACAGGGCAGGGATGGAGAAGTCAGTTTCAGGGAGCACAGGTACCAGGGTCCTGGAGAGGTCCTCTCCTGGATCCTCAATTTCGAGTTCTGGTTCCTCCACTGAAAATTTGCCCGAGGCTGAGATGGAGATCTCGTCTTTATTCATCATGCCTTTTGTCTCGAACGCGACTGTTAGGTCCACCATGGGAGCGAGTGGATCAGGGCTGTCGCCCCATTCGACGTGCGTGCTGTCGTGTAGAGCCATATTTTCGAGCTCCGGGGTCGGAGTGAGGGTCTCCGTGGTGTCTGGGTCCTCTGGACCAGCTGAGCTTCCCATGGCCTTAGCCACGAGGTCCACCCGATGCCGTAGCACCGCATCCAGCATCTGGCTGCAGTGTGGGCAAGAATCGGGCGCATCCAGAGCTTGTCTTGCATGAAATATACCCAGGCAGACTGGACAGGCCTCATGGGTGTCCATTACTGCGAGAGAAAATCCACAGCCGCTGGGACAGGCGCGCGAGGTTGGGCTTGCCGTCCCGCCGGTTTTCCTTTGAAGTTTTGTCTTTCGCTTTCCTTTCTCCGGAGGCATGTCCGAGATAAGGCGAGCGAGTCCTTCCAGAATCCTTTTTCTTCTTTGTTCAAGTGTCTCCTCCGTTGTGTCGCTTTCGCTGGTTAGCCCGCTAGCATGTTAGCCGGGGTAGCGGTTGTGGTGTAGTTATAACGCCATTGAGCAAAGCAACCTGTGGAGAGAGGAGAAGAAAAAACTTTGAGGTTATAGAAATGTGCTGGACTGGCTTTCGCTAGTCCAGCAGTACGCAGGGAAAAATTCTCTGTGCGCTCTGTGCAAGGAGCGAGCTTACCTCAGGTTGAGCGATGGAGCAGCAGAGAAGTCCCGCAAAGAGAGGTAGTTCAGGTTTTGCGAGGTGAAGGGCAAAAAAGAGAAAGTTGGTGGGGCGTCAGTCGCTTAAGTACCTAAAAGGCGGTACCTCTGGCGCGGGGTGACGCCCCCTGCCGTAAAAGGCGTGAATGTATTCCTTCAGGTAATCGCGCGGGGGTGCAATTCCCATAGCAAGTATGTTGCACCGAGAGACCACACTGAAAGGGAACCTGGTATTTCCGCATACGTCATCTGTGACGTAGGCAGTGTTGGGTGTAACGCGTTACGTAGTAATGCGTTACAGTAATGACATTACATTTTTCAGTAACGTAGTAGTTTAACGCACTACTTTGAAAATGCCTGTAATATATTACAGTTACTAACAAAACCTTACATTCGTTACTTGCGTTACAATCAGGACCTTTCGGAGAATAGTTTTATTTATTTATTTTATTTTACCTTTCGGAGAATAGTTGTGACGAGGACGACGGAGCAGACCATAGACATTATATATAGATATCTATGGAGCAGACTGTCACGTGGGGAAAACAAAGACGTACGCGATGACGTCGGAACGTCATACGTCAACGTACATAGACATATAAAGGTACATAGACATACGGCAATGTCATTTTATGGATGGAAGTATTCATATTATTTTTCTTTTGTCACGAGAAAGGACAAGAACATTACAGTAGTGTGCAAGCTATGTCTGGGCCACAACAAGACACTGTCTACTGCTGCGAACTCGACGTCAAATCTTTACAAGCATTTACAAAGACAACACGCTAATGCTAAGCTAGTTGCTAAAGAGCCGCAGAGGGATGGTGCAAGTTTGATGCCACCACCGTTTAAGCAGGCTCGGCTTGAATTTGAACAAACTTGTAAAAAAATATTTCAGATGTTTTATTTTTTATTTTGTTTTATTTTTTTAAAACAGAAGTTTTACATTTTGATATTGTCATACCTTTTGAATGGCACGTTTACATATGCATTGTGCTTGTTATGTAGCACTGCTGTTTTACTTTTTCATCAAAAATGAGTGTCAAAAAGATCTCTAATATCATTATTGAAAGATAAAAATTAATACAGGTTAAATCTCAGGTATTAGAGTAATCCGAAAGTAATGTAACTAAGTTACTTTCAGAACTGAGTAACTAAGTAGTGTAATATGTTACTTTTTTAAAAAGTAACTAGTAATGTGTAACTAATTACTTATTTTGGGTAACTACCCCAACACTGGACGTAGGCAGATGAGTCTCTGCTCGTGTGCACCTTGTAAATAACAATGGCGACCGATACAGAACCGGACGAATTTAGCAATCTGAGTGAAGAATAGAGCGATTTTTATTCAGTTTGGGAAGCCAAAGTTATTTCAGGGGGTCTTTCGCTTTCCTCAGGGGGTGTAGGAGTGTAGGAGGTGGTGAAGAGACGACACAGGAGACGGGATGTAGATCTTCACTTTTAATCAACTCCTACTAAACTGGCGGGAAACACCCAACACCGCCTTATATATCCAATACCACATCCGGTCCTCTGGACCTTTCACAATAAAACATCCTGTAATGCCTCCGGTCCTCTGGACCTTTCACAACATCTTACCCGAATGGAAAACCCTGGTTAAATAAAGAAGTCTGCACCCTGCTAGCAGCCAGGGACACTGCATTCAAGTCCGGAGATACAGAGGAGCTGAGAAAGTGCAGGAAAGAACTGGGGGATGGCATTAAGAAGGCCAAGGCCACGTATGCACAGAGGATCGAGGGACAGTTCACCTCACAAGACCCACGGAGCATGTGGAAGGGTATTAAATGCATAACAGATTACAAAGGCAAGAACAAACAATGCCCCAGGGACCCATCTCTGCCCGATGCCCTCAATAAGTTTTATGCACGTTTTGAAGATCCAAACAGACCAGCTAGCACCAGACTCACCTCATCACCAGATGAAGAGCATCTCAGAGTGACCGCAGCAGAAGTGAGAGGCAGTCTCAGAAGGATTAATCCTCATAAAGCAACCGGACCAGACAACATCCCAGGGAAAGTTCTGAAGGAATGTGCGGACCAGCTCTGTGAGGTGCTGGCTGACATCTTCACCACCTCACTTGCACTGGAGTCAGTTCCCACCTGCCTGAAGACCGCGACCATCATCCCAGTCCCAAAGAGCTCCACAGTGACTGGTCTGAATGACTATAGACCGGTGGCCCTCACCCCGATAGTCGCTAAATGTTTTGAGAAACTGGTCATGTCCCACATCAAGACAACCGTCAACATCAACGAGGACCCTCATCAATATGCATACCGCGAGAACCGATCAACAGAGGACGCCATCTCCTCTGTGGTCCACACTGCTCTCACCCACCTGGATCAGAAGGACTCATACGTGCGTCTGCTCTTTGTGGACTTCACATCTGCCTTCAACACCATGATCCCCCAAACTCTGATAGACAAACTATCTACACTTGGACTAAGCCCCTCCATTTGTAACTGGGTACTAGACTTCTTAACAAACAGACCACAGTCCGTGAAGATCCACAACTTCTCCTCCTCCACCATAACCCTCAGCACTGGCTCTCCCCAAGGATGTGTGCTGAGCCCTCTTCTGTTCACTCTGCTCACATATGATTGTACAGCCACACATCCAGGCTGTCATATTGTTAAGTTTGCAGATGATACAGCGGTGGTGGGATGCATCACAAACAATGATGAGTCCAGCTACAGACAGGAGGTGGAACACCTGGAGAGCTGGTGCAAAGAGAATAATCTTCACATGAATGTGAAGAAGACAAAGGAGATGATTGTGGACTTCAGAAGGAACAAACACACCCATGCCCCACTGAACATAGGTGGATCTGCGGTGGAGGTGGTCTCCAGCTACAAATACTTGGGTGTACACTTGAATGATAACCTCAGCTGGAGCAACAACACCACCAGCCTGATCAAGAAAGGTCATCAGAGACTCTACTTCCTCAGACGGCTGAGACGAGCTGGTATTTAGAAATATGGTGGTTCTGTAGATTTATACACAATTGACTTGACTGGACTACAGGTGACTTATTGACTCAGGAATAAGATGTATAGAACCACAGGTGTACAATGTTTTGTGAATTCTGTATTTCCACTGCATGCTATGTTACTTTTATGTGTAATTTCTGCTATAAGCTGAGTGAAAAGGTAGGCCTACAGTATTTTTGTAAGTATGAACCGCCTCAAACTACTCATAATTAACCCTAATGAAGATTAAGCCTCTCCTAAACTCTACTAACATGCATGATTCTTTCTTTGTAATACGATTTAAATTGTGGCGGAGATAACGTTGCCCCCAACAGGCAGATCTAGGACGGTACCCCCTTGAACTGGGTGAGGATGGAATTTAATTTAATTTAAACAATTTTTATTATCACTAATGAAGATATTAGCTTACTTCATTGAGATTAGAGGATAACAAGTATGATTGATTCATCATTGATACGTAGATTGTGCTCGTTAGGAGTCAACCAGGCCTTCACCAATCTCTTAGAGGAGTGAAGTGGGTTAAACCAAGAAGGCCCTATGTTTAGTCTAACAATTCGAAGCTTGTGGTCTAGTTTCTCAACAGATTCCAAAGGAGGCAAGACCAGACAGCCCTGGTCAGTACAGACCAGTGTGGGGTTGCTGAACGTACATCACTGGCAGTGCGTGTCAATGCCAGGGGATCCACACAGTTCAGTGTGCACCTGCCCAGGAACCAGGCAGGAACTAGGAGACCAGGCTGAACATAAAGACCTCGTAAATTGAACTTTTACACCTTGATAGACCCAAAACAGCCGAGTTTAGTTGCATGCCGGCTCTGAAGGACTTTGTTAAATTGGGCCACTCGGTGTTGGAACAGCCACATATAGTACAGACACCTAGAGAGATAAAAACATTACATATTAGAGTCTCACACAACACGAAGAAAACTTGGGGACATAGGAGGAGTCGATATCCCCAAGCAACGCCAGGGGTCAGCCCTGAGTAACTGTTCCGGGGGTCTGCCCTGAGTAGCTGTTCCAGGGGAATGCCCCTGAGTATGTGTGGCACATTTCAAGTGTTGATTAATTGATGTCTTGTTTCCTACTTTTATGCTCATTATTTCTATTTTTGCTCTGTTTTGTAAGGGGACGACTACGTTGCTGTCGGAGGAGGAACCAGGTCTAGACTTCAGTGGAATCAAATTAGTAGTTTGCATGCTTACACACTTGCTTGAAATTATATTTTACACAAATTTGAATTTTATCCTTTAATATTTTGATCTTTGACTTTATTATTACTTATCACCATACTCCAAGATCCTTTAGCTTGAATTTTTCACCCCTCAGAATAAGCCAAAGAAAGATGTGAAAAAGGGAACGTTAAAATTAAAAGTAGAATTATAAGTTTCTAGCCAAGACTCCAGATTCCAGAGTAAAACACGTAGTGGTCGCGTCCCCAGTGGTCCGACGGGTCCATCTGGTTGAGGGGGGGTGGGGTTTTAGAATAAATATTTGCAGTCACTCCTGTAACCCTAGACTGAGTTTACTGTCAGCTCGTTAGGTTTTGTGGCTAACTATAAAACAGTGTCAATTAAATCTACTAATTTGATTCATGATAAGTAGAAGCGGAATCTGGTGAGGTGGTGTATTGTATATTACCGTGCGTAAAATACGTTATAATACACTAGGAATAAAGGTATTGAAAAATCAAACCCACAAACAAATAAAATAAGTAAGAGATAATTTTAAAGTAAAGAACAAAATAAATAATAAAATAGTCTGATAAAGGAGTCAACACACACTTCCACATATTTTATTAAAATTCAAAAGGTCATTTTTTCCCATTGTTGAAGGTTCTTTTCATGGTGTCAGAAGTCTCGCGTGAATGAAGTGCAAAAGTTGGCCTGTCCATTGTCTTTCATGTTTGATGTTTGTCTTTTGTTAAAAACTATAAGGCCAACTGTGTCAACTGCGTGAATGAATTACAAGAAAAAAGTTCCTGTGTGAGAATTCAAGGACATTCCTTTCGGGGAATAACTGTGGTCTCACTGGTTGTTCCAGTATCAATAAAAAGTAATAGGCTTGGTGTGTGTGTGTGACAAAGTGTACATGGAGAGTGAAAACGAAATTGACATGGAGGAGAGTTTCAGCAAAAAGACTTGAGAAAACCTTGCTTAAAACATTGACCGAGCAGATTAAATTCACAAAAAATGCAATGTCTTTGTCAGTTCAGGACAAAAAACAAGAAAAACTACTTTTATAAAGGTTAAAAGAACTAGATCAGCACTCAGAACAAAATAGCACTATAAACCCAATGTGGGAACAAATACATAAAATCCGGAAAGAGAAAGACAGGTTGGAGAAGCAAAAACAGGAAGCTGGGACTTTACGCAAGGGAAAATATAAAAACCTGCTAGCAACTGCAGAAATTAGCCACAGGGAGTGGTTCAAATTAGTTTTGATTGCACAAGGCTTGGTTCATGTGTTGACCTCAGACGAAAATGTAAAAGTAGGAATTGAAACCAGAACAGCAGTCATCTCAGAGCCTCCGCCTTATTTTCATGACAGCATACCATCAGCACCTTTTGTTAAAAGCATGTATCCTCTGTATAATATTGAGAAAGGTATTGTAGAGGTGGAGCCCATGCCACCGTCATTAACACATAACAGGGTTGTCTCCAGTACACCATATAATGAGCTAGCGAAGGAGCTAGATTCAATGAATACTGACAGCTTAATCACAGTAGATAGGACTGGAGATCTCAAGTCTATCACGTCCAGTATCACAGGCACTCTCATTTGACCGTCCAACGGCTGCAGGGTCACCCTTACTCACTTTTGTTGAAGGGGCCGAGCCCAGACAGGTTCTTCCTGATGCCCCTGGATGGGGAAATAGACCTGGTCTGACAGATAAAACACCAGTAATTGTCACTCCAAACCCCACCAAGCTTGCAATTACCACGAAATAGTACTCCATTTGTACCAGGAGTTCCAGTAAGAATAACTTCTGATAATATCACCTCCATCCCAACAGAAACTCCTTTTGGGAAATCAGACAGGTCTGTCCCTTTAGAGAATGATGAGGCACAGCGACCTAGAGTTGGAAGTTATCCCTTAATGCAGGCAGGAGTACATGTCAAATATAAGCCGTTTGCTTTAGGAGACATACAGGCTTTGGTAGACAGACTTCCTCCGTTGACAGAAGGAGGAAGCAAGTGGCTGAATCCAGTATATAGTCTCATGTTCCAGTATGTTTTGTTCGTGTTGCAGTGGTAATAAAAAAGGGGGAATGTGTTTTGTCAAATTATGTTTCACTGTGCGAGTACAGTATAACCCCAAAATTACACTACATACGGTCCGCTCCGTTCCGCAGGTCGCAGCTGAGCGTCTCAAACTCCAATTTCCACTACCTCCGCTCAGCTCAGGTCCGCCTGCATGCGCCGCTCCTAGACGCATGCGCGGGATTTGCGGGATCGCGCGATAAATCAAGTGATAAATAAGTAAGTCAGAACAAAACAATTCATTCGGTGGAAGAAGGAGAACAACAGTAGAGACTGCTGCCTTGATCTTCTCTCGTAAATGAGCGACAGGACATGGTTTGAGCAACAGGAAGTGATGTATTACATTTCAGAATAAAATACTTTATTTATTTATTTATTGTATTGCGTTTGTAGGCGTAGTCATAAATGATAGTTTGAAAGCATTTTTGTACAAATAAATCCGTATAGAGCTAGGATTAAGTCCGCCCGTGGTGATTTTATTTTGTAAATACGGAAGTTGTGCTCGTTCCTTTTCCTGTTGGTGCGACGTAATCTTCAAAAGTTGACTCCGGCACAGCTCCGGCGTCCGGCAGAAATAGAAAAATTTCTAATTTTGACGGACTGCCGTCCGCTCTCCGTAGCTCGCCGCCGCCGTGCGGAGCCAGTGTAAATTCTGTCATTGATTATAATGGGTGCGTATTTGCTACGGAGGTCGGACCGGAGCGGGGCGGAGCCGGACCGCGTGTGGTATAATTTTGGCGTAAGTTGTTCTTAATTGTTTGTGTCGACTCAAGAGTGTTCTGTGATTTTTTGTATTTTTCTGGCAACCAGGAGTAAAATAGGAAACATAGGGTTAACGTATAGAACAGTATGGATAACTCTTCACACCCATAAGAAGAACTGAATAGGGTTTTAAGAACTTGAATTAGACTTTTAAGTTATATAGGCATATAAAATGTGACATTATTATTATTATTATTATTATATTTATAGGTCACAACAAAAATAATTTGAAAATAATATAACAAGAAAAAAAAACTTGAACAATCTCTGAGATAGAAACTGCCAGATAAAATTTTAGTCAACAAACTTCACATTATATGGACCATATAGTTACTTACGGTACGGATAAAAAAAATTAAAGATAAAAACTAGGACAAGCTATCTGAGGATTAAATAATCACTACTGTACTAACAGACATAGGCAGTACTGTAGATAATGCAGAAATGGTAAAACAAACATTGAGGCACTGAGGTTAGAACATAGTTCTATTTAGATAATTTAATATTATATGAACAAACGTAGTCTCCACCCCCTCAGTGCAGTACAGTAGTTGATGCTGGTTTCCTGAAACACAAAATAAGCATTGCATTAAAACAGTTTACATTCTCCATTTTAACAGGATTAAATAACTTTCTACAGAGTGATTAGATTAGTGGTGCTGTTGCGCAATTAGGAATAAATGTGGGTGAAATGAAAAATAGAAATTCAGCTCTGAATGGGAAGGCCACAAGACGTGTATCGCCTTTAAATAATCCAAATTTAGTTTTTGTAAACGAACATAGCAGTTAACAGCAAAGCTAATAACAGCCATTAGGTCCGACGTGGTTCACGAGACGTCGTCCTAATAATTTGTGTATAGGCCGTGAGGATGTAGAACCGAACGCATCATACTTGTATTTTCCAATATAAGAAGCAGAGAAAGTGGATTACCAATTTGGAAGATGTACTTTTGTGAATAGTTCCAGTGAATGTACACGTCTTGTGAGCATTGACCGGAAGGAGGGACGCAATAGACACAGTCATTTCCTATACAGCCTGAGTATAATGGAGACCTCTAATGGACGAAAAAAGGTACTGCAGACAGAAGCGTAATAATTTCTAGAGAAACCAAAAACAGGTCGGAGTCACTTTTATTTGTAATTTAATTTAGTCATCCAGTTGGGTTATTCGTTCTGAAACATTTAATAAAAGTAAAAGGATGTAGGTACAGATTTTAATAACTGTTTGGAGTCAGATGAGTAAAAGAAGAGAACAGGAGGGACTGACAACCTCTCTCCTCTGAAATGTGTACAACACAAACAGTTAATTAACTAGGCACACATAGGATGTATTAACACGTAGCACAATGGAAGTTGTTTGATATTGGCTTGTATGAATTATGGACATTAAAAGCAACAAGAGGACAGATTGGGGTTTGAAGAATAATAAATAATAATAATAATAATAATGAATTCAATTTATAACGCACTTTTCATTAATGAAAATCTCAAAGTGCTAAAGAGGAAGTAGCCCTCACAAACAGGTCCTGAATAAACACACCTTTGTTTTAATCAATATTTTTAAATTGAGGACATAAAGTGAATTGCAATTTATAACAAATGGAGAATTTGACTTTAAAAATCGACTAATAGTTCTATACCTGGAACAATAGGCCAAAATGAATGAGCCCATATTTGGACTTTGAATAAATGAGCCACTGAGCTTAACAATTTCAAATTGACAATTTAGGAAGGCATCCCGCGGTGCCGTTTAGACCTGAAAATTATACATAATACATAAATAAATCCAATGAGAGGGCAGATCTTAGAAGGCTCAAGGAATTGGCTAATTATCATAGACTGTATACTAGCAAGGTGGTCTTAGAAAACAGTGCATTATATTTTCTGAAATAAAAGTAGGCTACAATATTTTTTGGTTTCAGGGTAAATTGATTATTTCACTTTTAGGTAAACTAATGTTTTGGATCTGTTGTGTAGATCAGATTAAAAGATGCCTCTGTCGAAGGATCCATAATAAAGCTTGTTAACAGAAAATTAATTTGATCCTGGTCTGTTAATTATTTTTTTTTCTATTTTTTGAAATAGCCTCATTGGACAGTGTTGGTGGAACGGCAAGAGTGAGTGTTATGGATCCCACCTCATCCTTGCAGAACACATAATGGTAAAACATGCATTAAGATAGGCCTCTGTCAAAACACATGCAGCATCTGACTTTTGAATCTCAGCTACTGTGGTTATTGATCAGATCGGATCAGATTTAATATGAAGGTATGTCCAGAACTGGCTCACTGTGACTTCACTGAGAACAACAACAACATGGCTGGACTCATATGCAGCCCTGTTCAAAGAACTTTTGAGGGGCTTACGCAAAGAACGACTGAAAACAATAAAGGCACCAAAAGAAGGGCAGTGCACTGGACTGTCATCAAAGAACAAAAGACTGTCCACAAAAACTTTCAGCCAAGCAGAGACAAAGACTTTGTCAAAGAACTGTCAAAACACGGTCATCAAGCACGAATGGCCAGAACATGCAGTCCGGATTTGAGGGCGTCCGGGACAGGAAAATCAGCTCAGTGACATCACACTGGAGACTGGTACAAGACAGGGCTGAATACATTACCCAAAAAGAAAAAGACGAGGAGAACGGGTCCTGAAGTCACTCATTTCAGCAGTCCGGCGAAGGCCGCACCCCATATTGATCTGTGAGGATCTGTCATTGATCTTAGTATCCGGGATCAAATCTACAGTTGCTATGATGCATTTTTTTAATGAAACACATATGTACATTTAGGGCTTGCTAGCGCGGGCCTCATGATTTAGTTATACTGTGCTCAGGTGGATCTGACGACTTGCTTTTTCTGGTTCCTGTAACTCTGTGGTGAAGCTTAAGGAAAGCAAGGGAAATGATCCTAGCTCCTGACCCTAAAACGAGTTAACTTTTATATTTTTTGTTTTCGCATGTTAAAATTTGTGTCTCCACAAACATTCATACAATGTTTTATAGAACTGAAGAGAGGGCAGCAGTTATCCTTGGCGGAGTGCATGTTGGGAATCTGATGTGTCACAAGGGGTACATTTTGGTAAATGATTATAACTTTAAAGAAAATGTGATGATATCGTAGATTACAGTTAGCTATATGGTTGTGAAAACCGAATTAGAGGTGGCAATAGGCTGGGGTTTAGGAAACATTTTTTCTGGGATCCTGACACTAGTGCTCAGGTTAAAGGATGGTAAATTTAGACACAATTTCCAATTTAACAACCAAATAACTTTGGCGTGCAGACTACAGAATTGAAACAAGGTAGAGTTTTGTTTCATAAGGGGGAGAGGTTGACAGATGTTCCTAAAAATAGAGAGGCTGAAATTGGTCCCTAAAAATAACTACAGTAGATTGTAAATGTTTCCTAAAAACAACTAGGTTGATGGTAAATACATTTTAGTGTACAAAGCATAATAAGGATAACTGATAAATTGGCATTATAAACAAAATCCACTTGCGTCGATATTGAGGTGGCATCGGTCTTGAACGTTTATTTTCTTTAATCATGTCATGGAGGAAGGAGTATTGGTGCAAGCATACTGTATTCCTAAATAGGAAGACAACTTAGGAAAGGGTTAGTTCATTAGTTATACAGAGGTTTTAGATTTGGAATGAACAAAATTGTCACTCATACAGCATGAGGCATATTAAAGGTTTATATGAGCAATTAATCTTCTTCTTCTTCTTTCGGCTTTTCCCTTTTCAGGGGTCGCCACAGCGAGTCATCCTCCTCCACCTCACTCTGTCCTCTGCATCCTCTGTCCTCACTCCAACTACCTCCATGTCCTCTCTAACTGCATCCATATATCTCCTCTTTGGTCTCCCTCTTTGTCTTTTTCCTGGCAGCTGCATTTCTAACATCCTTCTACCAATATACCCACTGTCCCTCCTCTGGACATGTCCAAACCATCTCAGTCTGGCCTCCCTAACTTTATCTCCCAGTTGTTCAACATGTGCTGTACCTCTGATGATCTCATTCCTGATCTTATCCATCCTTGTCACTCCTAAGGAGAACCTCAACATCTTCATTTCTGCCACTTCCAGTTCTTTCTCCTGTCTCTTTGTCAATGCCACTGTCTCCAGACCATACAACATAGCTGGTCTCACCACTGTCTTGTAAACTTTTCCTTTGACCTTTGCTGACACCTTTTTGTCACAAATCACTCCTGAAACTTTTCTCCATCCACTCCATCCTGCCTGGACTCTCTTTTTCACCTCTTTACCACATTCCCCATTTTCCTGGACAGTGGACCCCAAGTACTTGAAGTCCTGCACCTTTGTGACCTCTGCTCCTTGTAGCCTCACTGTTCCACTGGCCTCCCTCTCATTCACACACATGTACTCTGTCTTACTACGGCTGACTTTCATTCCTCTTCTTTCAAGAGCATACCTCCACCTCTCCAAGTTCTCTTCCACTTGTTCCCTGTTCTCACCACAGATCACAATGTCATCTGCAAACATCATAGTCCATGGGGATTCCTGCCTGACCTCATCTGTTAGTCGGTCCATCACCAGAGCAAACAAGAAAGGGCTCAGAGCCGATCCTTGATGCAATCCCACCGCCACCTTGAAGCTATCTGTCACTCCCACAGCACATCTCACCACTGTCCTGCTGTCCTCATACATGTCCTGTACCAGTCTAACATACTTTTCTGCCACTCCAGATTTCCTCATGCAATACCACACCTCTTCTCTTGGTACCCTGTCATAAGCTTTTTCTAAATCCACAAACACACAATGGAGTTCTTTCTGACCCTCTCTGTACTTCTCTATCAACATCCTCAAAGCAAAGATGGCATCTGTGGTGCTCTTTCTTGGCATGAAACCATACTGCTGCTCACAGATAGTCACATCTTGTCTAAGTCTTGCTTCCACAACTCTCTCCCAGATCTTCATTGTGTGGCTCATCAACTTAATTCCCCTGTAGTTGCTACAACTCTGTACATCACCCTTGTTCTTAAAAATGGGAACCAGCACACTTCTTCTCCATTCTTCAGGCATTTTCTCACCCTCAAATATTCCATTAAATATTTGAGTCAAAAACCTCACTGCCATCTCTCCAAGACATTTCCAAACCTCCACTGGTATGTCATCAGGTCCTACTGCCTTCCCCTTCTTCATTCTTTTCAGAGCTTTCCGGACTTCACCCTCACTAATCTTTCCCACTTCCTGGTCCACAGTTTCTATTACCTCCACTCTTCTTTCTCTTTCATTCTCTTCATTCATTAGCTCCTCAAAGTAATCCTTCCATCTTCCCATCACACTCTCCTCACTTGTTAGAACATTCCCATTCCCATCTTTAATAAGCCTAACCTGCTGCACATCCTTTCCAGCCTGATCCCTCTGTCTTGCCAATCGGTACAAGTCCTTCTCGCCCTCTTTAGTGTCCAGTCTCCCATATAACTCATTGTACGCCCTCTGCTTTGCCTTAGCTACTTCCCTCTTTGCTCTATGTCCCATCTCCTTATATTCCTGTCTCCTCTCTTCAGTCCTCTCACTGTCATATTTCTTCTTGGCTAATCTCTTTCTTTGGATGGCGTCCTGCACTTCACTATTCCACCACCAGGTTTCCTTATCATCTATTCTCTGTCCAGATGACACACCAAGTACCTTCCTACCTGTCTCTCTAATTACTGTTGCTGTAGTAGCCCAGTCACTTGGAAGCTCTTTCTTACCACCCAGAGCCTTTAACAGCTCGTCTCTGAATTTCTCACAACATTCTTCCTTCTTTAGCTTCCACCATTTGGTCTTCTTCTCTGGTTTTACTCTTTTTCTCTTCTTCGCAACAACAGTCATTCTACACACAACCATCCGATGCTGTCTGGCCACGCTCTCCCCTGCTACAACTTTACAGTCTCCAATCTCTCTCAGGTTTCCTCTTCTACACAGAATGTAGTCGACTTGTGTACTCCTTCCTCCACTCTTATAGGTCACTCTATGTTCCTCCCTCTTTTGGAAATAGGTATTGACTATAGCCATTTCCATTCTCTTGGCAAAATCCACCACCATCTGTCCTTCCTGGTTTCTTTCCTTGACACCAAACCTACCCATCACTTCCTCATCCCCTCTGTTTCCCTCACCAACATGTCCATTCAGGTCTGCTCCAATCACCACTCTTTCCTCCCTGGGAATACTCTCTATCACTTCATCCAAATCTTTCCAAAATGTATCTTTCTCCTCCCCATCACATCCAACCTGTGGAGCATAACCACTTACTATGTTTAGCATCAGACCTTCTACTTCTACCTTTAGACACATCACCCTATCTGACACTCTCTTCACCTCTACTACATTCTTTGCCAACTCCTCCTTCAGGACCACCCCTACTCCATTTCTCTTTCTATCCACACCATGGTAAAACAGTTTGAACCCTGCTCCAATACTGCGAGCCTTGCTGCCCTTCCACTTGGTCTCTTGGACACATAAAACATCTACCTTTCTTCTCTGCATCATGTCAGCCAGCTCTCTACCTTTGCCTGTCATTGTCCCCACATTTAGAGTTGCAACCCTCAGTCCTACATTCTTCACTTTCCTCCTCTCCCTCTGTCTCCTGACACGTTTTCCTCCTCGGCGTCTTCGACTAACAGTAGTACAATTTCCGCCGGCACCCTGTTTGTCAACAGCACCGGTGGCGGACGTTGTTAACCCGGGCCTCGACCGATCCGGTATGGTTTCACTTTGATGAACTCGCATTATGGTTTTGGCAAGTGTTTTACGTCGGATGCCATTCCTGACACAACCCTCACCATTTACCCGGGCTTGGGACCGGCACAAGAGATACACTGGCTTGTGCTCCCTA
>JBBPBX010006786.1:0-60308 GCA_038048925.1 Garcialebias charrua
TTTTTCGGACAAATGAGCTGGAAACAGCCGGTGGACTCTCTGGAAGTGTCCCCTAGCGGACAAAAGTGGTACAGCACCATTTTTTGCCAAAATGAAAAACGGTCATATCTGAGCCAAAAATTGGTCTAAAAATATTGGAAAAAATCCATAAATATGTAGCTTCGCCATATAAGTCGCAGGACATGCAAATTAGTTTAAAAAACAGCGACTTATAAACTGAAAAGTATGGTACATGATGAAAAATAAACAAATACTGTACCGGTAAGCTTCAAATATTAAAAGTCAAAGCACACCATTTTTCTACACGAATGGTTAAAAGATACAAAAATGAATTTAAATACTTTGTCACACAAAACAAAGTGTATAATTAATGTGTATGCTGTAAATTGGGCTGAAGAGAAGTAGTTACACTTTTGTGATTTAGCTGACAAACGGAGCGCGGCATCTTAACACGCTCGCACTGACTCACTCTGTTGGGTGGACGGCGCTCCGGCCAGCAGCTGATAAGTCACGTTGAGAGGCAGGAAGTCTCCCTGGTCCACCCACGACTCTTTACTGACCAGCCTCTCTACCCGCCAGCTTAACTCTTTGGGAATCACCTTCAACGTTCTCTGGCCCTGAAGACGAAACAAAACGCACAAAGATCTGATTTTAAAGTTTGCACAGATTCTAAGATAGAGGCCGCAGACTGATGGCTCCGACTTTCTGAAGCACGTCTGTTAACACGTTTAAACTGGCCGCCTCGTTGTGTTCACAGTCAGTGCGTGTGTGTTTGTGTGCGTGTGTTCTCACCATTATGGAAAAGTATGAATGACTGAAGAGGTACAATCCAGTGACGAGAAGCAGCACTGCCAGGGCCACATTCTTCTTCCTCTTAAAAAAACGTGGCATTTCCTGCAAACAGAGAAGCACCAAAACAACCGGTGCACTCCGTTAGGTAGGAGATCAACAGTGAATAATTCAGCAGTTAAACGTTTCAGAGCTCGGCTGAAGGTAACACTAGACTGTTTGTTGGAAAGTCTAACTGGACTCAGATTCTCTTGAGTTAATGGATTTACAGTAAAATGAAGTCGTTTTAAACCCAGGGCTGTATGACTAGGTGTGTTAACGATGTGTTAGGGTGTTAACGATCCATCGTCAGGCTGATGGTCCTCCTTGATCATGTGAGCAGCTGGTTTCGGCTGTCATCAGCCAACTGGTTGATCCACTGTGGGAGGGTGCTATTTATAAGACTGAGCTGAACACAGCTTCTCAGACTGAGGAAGTCTTTCGGACGAAAGACGAAACGTTTCTACAGTTTTTTTTTTTTGCTTTGTTTTGTTTTGTTTTTTGAATGTCCAGAGGACCAGACTTAGCTTTTTTGGATTTTTCTACCTGGATTATTGAGCATGCATCAGGGTGTACAGCACTTTGGTCAGCTTCTGTTGTTTTTATGTGCTATATAAATAAATTGACATTGATATTGACCATATGGTTGTGGAAAATTGTGGCCCACTCTTCTTTCCATTGTTTGTTTCTGCTCAGCTCTCTGGAGGTCCCACCACGGTGTTTCAGTTCTGGACTGACTGGACCGTTGCAGCACCTTGATTCTAGTCTTTTTGGACCACTCTGTTGTACACCAGCTGCTGTGTTTGGGATCATGGTCCACTTAGTGACTGACAGGATCCCAAACCATCAACCCTCCACCACCGTGCTGACAGCTGGGAGGAGCTGTTTGCAGCTGTGCATTCTGGGTAAAAATGTCCACTTTGGTCTGTTTTTTGTTCAAGTTTCAGATTAAACTTTCCACGTTGTTTTTAAACAGAATCAGACTTTCTCCTACAATAAACAAGCCCCAACCTTTGGCCTGTAGAGTCTGAGATGAGGCTCATTTCTCTGAGTCTTGCACAGTCTGACCTTCAGGGTGAATTTGCTAGGATGTCCATCCTTAAGAAGATTTGTCAGCCATCTTAAATGGTGTGTACACTTGTGAAAAAATCCTTCTCTCTGTACAACGACGGACTCCACATAGTTTAGTAATGACCTTTGACCTTTCTCAAATTGGTGGGCAGCAACAGCTGCTTCTCGGAGGTCGTTGCTGTCACTTCTGAGATGTTTGTCAGTTTCACCAACAGCGGGTGAAGTGTGACCGTTACATGTTCGACAGGGTTTTAAAACATGAAGTTCTGATTTCATTCATATTTCACCTGTTCTTTCCTTTTCTCTAAATACATTTCACATTTTACGCAGCCGACATGTAAACCAACCCACCATCTTCAAATTCAACAGGAAATGGACCCGTACTTCTACAGAACTGATACCGATCAAAACCCTGAACCTCAGACTGGAAGACGAGCTTTGATACCACTGGGTCAAAGTCCAATCAGACATCACATTCAAACTACAAAATGTATTCAAACTACGCAACACTCAAAATGTTTGGTCAAATAAACTACAGTCACACTCCTGAGGCAGCAACAGACTGTTCTGCTTTAACACCAAAATATTTACCAAATAACTTTGAGCAATAACGTGTAAATCTAAACAGCTGACTTTTCTGTGACACTTCAGAGTGAATCGTGGAAGTTATTGAAGAATTATTAAAGTTAAAACAAGCTGAACAGGAGCAAAAATGAGCAAAACATAAATAACAGCCAGAACTAGCAAATAGTTAGCCTGGTTAAAACCAGACCCTTGTCCTTCACTTCGCTTCGTACTAGGCAGTGAAGGGAAATGAGAATTGAGCGGAGCTGTGCAGGAAGGCGAGAGCCAGGCTAGCAAATAGTGGCTAAATGCTAAAATGAACAAACCCATATTTGAAAGCCAGCATTGCTAAAAGTTTAGCTAAAAGCTACAGTTAGTAAAACCTTAGTAAAAACGAAAAGACAGCAAAACAGGAGCTAAAAAAAAAAAACTAGCAAAAATACCTAAACGCTAATTTTAGAAAATATATAGCTAAAATCTAAAATAAAATAGTAGTACTGTACTAAGAAAATATCTAAAAGCCAAAATACCAAACCAGTGGGCTAATGTCTACAATTAGCAAAACAGTAGCTAAAGGCTAAAATTAACAAAACTGTAACATCTAAAAACAGCTAAACAGTAGGTAAAAACTAAATGTAGCAAAACTGTAATCAAGCTGAAATGAGAAAAAACAAAAGCAAACTGCAAAACGTAGCAAAATCTGTTTAGAGGTGAAATTAGCAGAATTGCAGCTTTGCTTCTCTAAATACTGTAGCTCGTCTCTTTCGTTGTTCTTAAAGTAGCATGTTGTAAACCACCCTGTTATCTTCAAGTTAAAAAGTAAACGCAGGTGTCGACGTAAGCAGTTTCAGCTGGTCTGAGACGACCTGTTTTTGTCTCTGAGAAACAGATCTCGCCTCGAGGTTGTCTGGTGGACAAGCGAGTGAAACAGACGTGGATTAAAGTTCTCCATCGCAGCGACAGATTTATGTCCTCTTTAAAAATGAAAGAGGGAAAAAACGTGTTTTGTTGTGGTCTTTTTAAAGCCATCCAATCTAATGATGATAGAGGAATTAAACCGACGCCGCCTTCAACCAATAAGCAGAACCAGAGCCACAGTTTGACCCAATCAGAGCAGAGCAGGGCGGGGCCTGATGCACAGCAGGTGATCTCAGTGTTCCTGACTGCAGGTGAGAGCAACAGGTGCTCCTGGACTGTTTTCAAGGAGGAAAGCTCACTTCTCTAACCAAAGGTGATGACATGGAATGAATTATTAAAAGTGTGTGCAGGTTCACTGCAGCCGGGAGAGATACCAGAACTGATACACCCTGTCTCCATACCTGTCCTCCCATACCGCGTCCCCCGACCGCCCGGGACTTTAGTGTCTAAAATCTAACTTTGCATAAACGCTAACGTGTTTGGATCAACATCATCATTATTGTGCAGACATGTCCAACTTGAACACAACCAAACTCCGCTCTGTGATACAGAGTCCTGATGACTCCCAAATTGTGGTGATGGGAGTCAAACTGCTAATACTGGTCTGTGTGGGTGAGTTTGTGGTACACCTCAGTTTGCAAATGTCCTCCATCAGAAACAGAGACCTCACAGTCCAAGAGAGCCAACCTGCCGTTTTTCTTTTACATCTTCTGGTGTGAACATTATTTATTTATCCACAGAGTTGATGCGATGTGGAGAGCATCCTGTGCTCCAGCATCAACGTGTGGCATGGAGGCTGCACAGCTGCAGAAAGAAAAGCTTTGCAGAGAGTGGTGAAGGCTGCACAGAAGATGTTGGGAGTCAGTCTCCCCACCATCAAACATTTACACCTCTAGATGCAGGAAGAGAGCCACCTGCATCATGAAGGACCCCACTCACCCAGCACACACACTCTTTGCCCCACTCCCTTCAGGAAGGAGGTTAAGTACCGTAAGTAAGTACCGGTAAGTAAACTTTATTGATATAGCACTTATCATATTGATATAGCACTTATCATAGATACAATCACAAAGTGCTGTACAAAATTCTAAATAAAAGCGTAAAATTTAACAAAACAAAAAAATAACAGCTGATTAATAAAAACATCAATCAAAAAGGCGTTCAATTCAAGATCAACTGGACTTTATTTGTAACAGAAGACGTTTCGCTTCTCATCCGAGAAGCTTTATCAATTCAATGAACCAGACTGTGTGTGCGTTTGGATTTATAACAGGAGTCACGCACCATCATATGTAAATTGCAAGCTGAGGTAACACATACATGTAAATTGACAGATCACACCTTAACAGTAGGGAGTTCCCTTGAAGTCTCTGACAGCAAACACAACAACTGTATGTAAATTGACAACAAACACCTCACAGCCCAACAACAGAGGTTTCTCAACAAACTTTGCTAGTCTAATTCACAGACAAGACACCTCTGCTCCCATCCGGTGTAAAACGTTTGTGAATCAGCCCCAAAACTGAGTTGTAAGTCTTGGAAAGTTGAAATCTCAGACCTCCTCCTCTGTTAAGAGAAGGTTTTTCTCTCTTAACATACAAAGCTTCCTTAACACCTTAACTTCCTTAACTTCCTTAACACCCCTCTCTCACCCTCAGCACTGGCTCTCCTCAGGGATGTGTGCTGAGCCCTCTTCTGTTCACTCTGCTCACATATGATTGTATAGCCACACATCCAGGCTGTCATATTGTTAAGTTTGCAGATGATACAGCTGTGGTGGGATGCATCACAGATAATGATGAATCCAGCTACAGACAGGAGGTGGAACATCTGGAGAGCTGGTGCAAAGAGAACAACCTTCACATGAATGTGAAGAAGACGAAGGAGATGATTGTGGACTTCAGAAGGAACAAACACAGATAATAGCCCTCTTCTGTTCACTCTGCTCACATATGATTGTACAGCCACACATCCAGGCTGTCATATTGTTAAGTTTGCAGATGATACAGCTGTGGTGGGATGCATCACAGATAATGATGAATCCAGCTACAGACAGGAGGTGGAACATCTGGAGAGCTGGTGCAAAGAGAACAACCTTCACATGAATGTGAAGAAGACGAAGGAGATGATTGTGGACTTCAGAAGGAACAAACACACCCACACCCCACTGTATATAGGTGGATCTGCGGTGGAGGTGGTCTCCAGCTACAAATACCTGGGTGTACACTTGAATGATAACCTCAGCTGGAGCAATAACACCACCAGCCTGATCAAGAAAGGTCATCAGAGACTCTACTTCCTCAGACGGCTGAGACGAGCCGGTCTGAGAAGCCCAGTCCTCACCTCGTTCTACAGGTGTGCAGTGGAGAGCGTCCTGTGCTCCAGCATCAACGTGTGGCATGGAGGCTGCACAGTTGCAGAGAGAAAAGCTCTGCAGAGAGTGGTGAAGGCTGCACAGAAGTCTGTGGGAGTCAGTCTCCCCACCATCACAGACATTTACACCTCCAGATGCAGAAAAAGAGCCACCTGCATCATGAAAGACCTCACTCACCCAGCACACTCACTCTTTGCACCACTCCCCTCGGGACGGAGGTTGAGGAGCATCAAATGTAGAACCACTAGACTGAGAAACAGCTTCTACCCTGAGGCTGTCAGACTCATGAATAAATAAATAATAAGAATAAACACTGCAAAATGTCACATCATACTGATACTGTACTGATCTGTTTCTTGTTGCTGCGTTCATCTGTGACCATCTGCTCATGTTCGTGCTGCTGTTTATAATGATGTTTTTCTACTACATTAGGGCTTAGTGTATTACTAGCTGATGTGATGTCTCTCTTAGTTAATCCTAGATGTTATTATTGTATTTCTCTTGCATTTGTTGTTGGATGTAACTGGGACCCTGTGTACATAATCTCGTTTTCAACACATGTACTACATGCGGTGCAAATGACAATAAATTCTCTCTGACTCTGACTCTGACTCAAACCATCTGTGTTCTCGGTCCAAAATTTGCACATTTTCATCCTCAAATGAGTGACCCTTGTCCATGAGGTGAAGGTGAACAGCTGAGTTTTGTCCAGAGGTGGTGGCTCTCCTGTGTTGGGACATTCGTTTGTGAAGAGGCTGCTTCGTTTCTCCAATGTAACGGTCTTACATTTGACTACAGGTGTGACTGCAGGCCAGAGGTCACTCCTTCAGGGATGAAGATGAAGATGTTCACATCCTTGATAGAGGAGTGAAGGAGGCCATCTTTGTGAAAACAGAAGCAGCGCCTCCGTGTCCAACTGTCCCCCTCTCACGCCAAATTTACACTACATGCGTTCCGGCTCCGCAGGTCGCAGCTGAGCGTCTCAAAGTCCAGTTTCCACTTCCTCCGCTCAGCTCAGGTCCGCCTGGATGCGCTGCTCCGAGACGCATGCATGAATTGCGAGATCGCGCGATAAATCAAGTGATAAATAAGTAAGTCAGAACAAAACAATTCATTCGGTGGAAGAAGGAGAACAACAGTAGAGACTGCTGCCTTGATCTTCTCTCGTAAATGAGCGACAGGACATGGTTTGAGCAACAGGAAGTGATGTATTACATTTCAGAATAAAATACTTTATTTATTTCTTGTATTTCTTTTTATTTCTTGTATTGCGTTTGTAGGCGTAGTCATAAATGATAGTTTGACAGCATTTTTGTACAAATAAATCCGTATAGAGCTAGGATTAGTCCGCCCGTGGTGATTTTATTTTGTAAATACGGAAGTTGTGCTCGTTCCTTTTCCTGTTGGTGCGACGTAATCTTCAAAAGTTGACTCCGGCACAGCTCCGGCGTCCGGCAGAAATAGAAAAATTTCTAATTTTGACGGACTGCCGTCCGCTCTCCGCAGCTCGCCGCCGCCGTGCGGAGCCAGTGTAAATTCTGTCATTGATTATAATGGGTGCGTATTTGCTGCGGAGGTCGGACCGGAGCGGGGCGGAGCTGCAACGCGTGTGGTGTATTTTTGGCGTAACATGCTGTTATTGCTATCATCAGTCAGGGTCGTTAGACTGATGGTCCTCCATCATGTGAACCACTAGTTCTGGACGTCACCAGCAAACTGCTTGATCCACTATGAGATGATGCTATTTATAAGACTGAGTTCAGTGCAGCTCCTCAGACTGAAGAAGTCCTTTGGATAAAAGATGAAATGTTTCAACAATGTTGTTGTTGTTTTTCAGAGGACCCGACTGTTAGATTTGGTGAAAGTATTTTTTTCTGTCTAAATACTCTGGACTTCCTGTCTCAAAATGTCTTCAGCAGCTGAAAGAAAAACTTTCATCAACAAAACAATAAATAAAAATATTGTTTTGGCAGCGGATACAAAACAGTAAAACACTAAATAATAAAAGAGCAAAAAAAAAAATTGCACACAGTGATTAAAAAACAATAAAATTAAAAAAGGTATTTGTTGTAGATGTGCGCCAATTAAAAATATTAATTTTATCACTAAAATTAATAAAGTTGTCTTGAATCAACAGGAATTAGACGGAACCCTTCACTTGTATTAGCCTGCTGTCGCTGCGTGTTTTATTGAGTTTAATCATTGAGACACGAACGTCCCACAGTGGGTTGTCTCATGGAGGACAGGACAGGGGGGACAGACAAATCATGAAAAATGTCAAGTCACCGTCAACAAGTAGACGGAGCCCAGTCCACTTTAAATATAGCCCAGTCCGTAAGGAGGGCTAGAATTAGCCTCGACCGTTATCCAAAATCAAAGTTTACAAAGATTAAATTTTAAAAATCTGCTTAACGAGAGTGTTTGGTAAAGAAAATTAATAACTACGAGATCCGTTTGAGGAAAAAACGTCAGAGTCTAAACCGACGACGTTTATGTCGTGGAAAATGTGCATTTATCGCTCAACTTCTTGTCCCGGCTTTAAAAGACCAGCGGGGAGAAACCAGCAAGTTTTATTAAACGTTTCACCTCCAGACCTACCGTTAAACAGAAGAACCTGTCCACGCGCCTCTTCGGTTGTAAGGTTTAAAGTCACGAACACGACACGGACCTTTCAGGACTGAACATCTTTCCGCTCGTTCAGGCGGAGGCAGCGCGCGACGCCGGGCTAAAGGTGTGTCGCAACCTCTGGGTATGGCAAGCCGAAGAGTCACACATTACCATGCCTGCCGCCCGTTGTGACGTCACTGGCCAGCCACTTCAAGTTCAGGATGAACATTATTTTTATTATATCTTTATAATATTATCTTTACGGAAGAGCATTGCATTCACCAAATAAATAAAAAATTGACATCTTATCTTATAATTATGAGATACTATCTCATAATTATGACATCTTATCTCATAATTATGAGATACTATCTCATAATTTCGTCTGACAGAAAAGGACATTATTATTATTATTATAATTATGAGATACTATCTCATAATTATGAGATAAGATGTCATAATTATGAGATAGTATCTCATAATTATGGTATCTCATATGAGATAGTATCTCATAATTATGAGATAAGATGTCATAATTATGAGATAGTTAATTAAATTAAGTAGAATTATTCATTTTGTGATGTAGTTTGTGTATTACAGTTAGGAAAATAGGTAGAACTATTCATTCTGTGATGTTGCTTGAAAGTTATCATTGGTTGAACAAACTGTGAAATAGGGGCAGATATAATAAGATTTCATCTTCTTTCTGCTCCCTTCATTTTATCCTACTTGTAATCTTGTATCTGATGAAACTGTCTTGTATTGTTCTTTTAAAATGAATGAATAAACATCAAATCAAATCAAATCAAAAATAGTATCTCATAATTTTGAGATAAGATCTCATAATTATGAGATAGTATCTCATAATTTTGAGATAAGATCTCATAATTATGACATCTTATCTCATAATTATGAGATACTAGCTCATAATTATGACATCTTATCTCATAATTATGAGATCTTATCTCAAAATTACGAGATACTATCTCATAATTATGACATCTTATCTCATAATTATGAGATAGTATCTCATATGAGATACTATCTCATAATTATGACATCTTATCTCATAATTATGCGATACTATCTCATAATTATGACATCTTATCTCATAATTATGAGATACTATCTCATAATTATGACATCTTATCTCATAATTATGAGATAGTATCTCATAATTATAATAATGATAATAATGTCCTTTTCTGTCAGACGAAATTCGTCTCTGCATTTAACCCAACCACCACCAGGTGGTGCAGTGAGCAGCCATGGAAAGCGCCCAGGGGAGCTGGAGAATTAGGTGTGCACTCATAGACACCCCAAGGTGTGTAGTGGCCGGGGCGCGAACCCGCGTCCTTCGGGTCCCAAGTCGGAAGCCCTGCCACTACACCATCTTGGCCCCTTATGAGATCCTGAGTCAATTTTTTATTTATTTGGTGAATGCAATGCTCTCCCGTAGCAATGCTCTTCCGTACAAAAGCGCTTATGTCTTAGGAAAACTAGCGGAAGCTAATTTTACAGCGCTAAAGTGCAAATGGCGAACTACTTTTTTTTAATCCAGCAGATTTGACCATTTCGTGAAACAGTTAAGCTCAGGAACCCTTGTGCTATAAAGTCAGCTAAGAAATATATATTTTTAAGCATTTATTTAGCTAAATTTAAAGAAATAAAGCCGTCCCACCCGCGCGCATGAAATGGCGAACTACTTTTTTTAATCCAGCAGATTTGACCATTTCGTGAAACGGTTAAGCTCAGGAACCCTTGTGCTATAAAGTCAGCTAAGAAATATATTTTTTCTCAGCAAAGAAATAATTGTTTTTACCGTGTTTTCTTGTAAAGTAAGTCCTTCGTGCGGGCTCGCTTCTGTGGCCGCCATTTTGAGCAGGGCAAATGAGGCGCTGACGCGTTGCGTAGCGGTGACGCATAATAGATGCGTGTTATAGATGATAGATAATTAGTTATTAGCGGTACTGCATTTTAAATAGAAAAAGCGCAAATCCGCTTATGAATTATAAAAATTAGTAAATCCGCTAAAGCGCTAACACATTGTTTAGGTCCGCAATTAGTGGATTTGCGCTTTAGCGGGCTGGTGCCCACCACTGTTAGTTTGTAGACAGATCCCTCTTGTAAATGAGTCTTCGAGGCTCAATGAAATTAACCTGACTAAATGAAGGTTGAATGAATGAAAAAAAAAACATACCATACCAATTTATTTATAGAGCACTTAAACAGACACAAGGCCAACCAAAGTGCTGTACAATAGAAATAAACAAGCATAGCAGACAGGAAAACATAAAATAAAAATATAGATACAAATAGCAACAGAAACTAACTAAAATGGCGAACAATGTATAGTACAGAGAGGATCAAAACAAGTCACACTGTGTTAAAGGCAAGAGAATAGAAGTGGGTTTTCAAGCGAGACTAATGCCGGCCCACCAAACGCGTTTCGAGCAGCGGAAGCAGCCAGTTTACATGCAAAGTCTATGTGGAGGCGCGGCGAGGAGCGGCGAAGCGTGACACGGCACGTTTTGAGCAGTTCGAGCAGCGCGGCAGGGCGCGGCAGTTCTTTTCCGCGCACGCGGAGCGTCCAGAGCAGCCGCTGCCGGAGTTCAACAAATCGAACTTTGGCTGCTCGCCGCGTCGCAGCAACCAATCAGGAGAGACTCTGCTATGTGTTGACACAACGACGACAGGACTTTTTTTGGACTTTTTAAACTTAGCCCAACGAGCCTCCATGAAGAAACCAGCCTCCGGTAAGAAACTTGGCATTTTTACAGTTGCCGCTGTCCGCGCGAGCGTACGATCACCCCAAACATAAAAAAAACTTTTTAATCTCAACAAAGACTTTCAGAGCTGCAGTTCGGCTCGTAGAACACCCACTCAAGTAGTAACGAGGCTCACGTACAGCTGATTTCATCTGCCCAGTGAACAGTAAACAAAACAAATCTGAACGGGAAGGGAGCCAGACGCTGCTCCCACTGCGCGCGTTTGGTGTGAACAGACATCTGTTGACAAGCAGCAAACACGGTGCGTTGGGAGCGTTTTGACGCGTTCGGTGGGAACCCGGCATTAAAGACTGTGAGAGTGGGAGCCTGCCTGACATCAGTGGCAACTCATTCCACAGTCTTGGACCTGCAACAGAGAAAGCCCTGTCACCTCTGAGCTTACGACAAGTTTCTGGGACTGACAGAAGCATCTGGTCTGCTGACCTCAGAGAGCGCCGTGGGACATACGGCTGCAGAAGGTCAGAGAGATAAGATGGAGCGGAACTGTTCAGAGATTTAAAAACATACATGAGTATTTTAAACTGGATCCGACGGTGAATGTGTATAGCCAGTGCAGGGAGGCCAAAACTGGTGTGATGTGCTCTCTATGGCCTGTACCAGTTAAGAATCGGGCTGCAGCATTTTGGACCAGCTGTAGATGTGCAATGGAGGACTGACTGATTCCAAACAGAAGTGAATTGCAGTAATCGAGCCTCAGTGTTATGAAAGCATGGATTACTGTCTCAAGGTTCTTTTTGTACAGTATGGGCTTCAGCTTAGACAGCCACCTCAGCTGAAAAAAAACAGGATTTATTCACAACAACCGTGCAATAACACAAGCAAACAAGACTCAAATAACTCTGTGCTTTTTTAAAATTCTGACTGACCACCTGACCTTGACACTGAAAAACTAAATCATGATGATAAATTGGTCGTGTTCACAAACGAGTTCAAGAAACAGATTTTTGAACGTGCACATCTCAGACGTGCTTTCCTTTTCACTCCCTTCTTGAACCAAACTCGCACCAAGTCTTGGCAAACGTTTTTATGCTGTTGCCGTTGATACAGTGCTACATCCAAGGCACCAGAGGGGGATTGAGGGTCTTGCTCAAGGGCCTAAAGTGGGGAAATCGAGGGTCAAGGCAAGTAGCTGACCCAAATTTTGATGTATGTCAGGGGATTTGAACCGACAGCCTCTCAATCACAGACCTGCTTTCTCTAACCGCTGCGCCACCACACAAATTGTCAAATGTGCGTGCAGGAATCACCTGCTAAAATCGGATCAACTTGCCTGTTCCTGTGACTTTTGAGACTCCAGATTCACAAATTTAATGCTGCGTTCAAGGCTGCTGAAAAGCTGGGACATCTGGGCTTTACTTTTCATTCAACCTTTATTTCTACAGGTTAATCCCATTGAGCCTCAGGGACTCGTTTACAAGCGAGACCTGATTTTAACAAAGAGTGATGACAGCGGACAGCAAAGACAACAATAGTGAAAATAAATTGGCATTAACAAATGTAACAAAAAACAGCTACATTATAAAGTGATGTAAAATACTAAAAACAGGAACATGTCTGTGTTGGTTCTTGCCATGAACTTAACAGATGTTTGAAGCCACTTGAGGTCATGTTAGAGAGCTTCAGGTCTTTTTGCAAGATGTTCCAGGAAACAGGAGCGGAAGTGAAACTTGAGTTCTTAATTCAACTTTTATATTTCTATCCTTTGAAGAAGTTAAACGTGATGACGTGAAAATATTATTTGCAACACTTTATGTGTTAACTCTTGCTGAAAAAATCTGTTTCAGTCTGTAAATGTTTGACTTGTTATGCCTTTTTGGTCTTATTTTACTGCACGAGGCGTAAAGACAACCTCGTTTAACGTCTGTACTCTGACTCATCACGCCTTGTGGCACAACTTTGTAGGTTAACTGTCTTATTTCTTTGATATCCTCCTCTTCATCATCTGTCCAGACCAGTCTGTAGCACTTTGAGATTTTTATTAATGAAAAGTGCATTATAAATTGAATTCATTATTATTATTATTATTACTCTTCATCACATATCCTTTTATTTTTTCTTTCCTTCATTCAACCTTTATTTATACAGGTGAGTCTCACTGAGCCTCGAGGACTCATTTACAAGAGGGACCTGATTTAGACAACGAACACAGATAAGAACAGTAGACAGTCATGCAAAGCACAAATTGAAAAATAAATGGAAAAAAATTTATATAAAAAAACGAAACAAAAACAGCTACATTATAAAGTGATATTAAAATACTAAAAACAGGAACATGTCTGTATTGGTTTTTGCCATGAACTTAGCAGATGTTTGAAGTCACTTAGAGAGGTCAAGGCCGAGAGCTTTAGATCTTTTTGCAAGATATTCCAGGAAACAGGAGCGGAGTAGGAGAAGGTCCTTTTGTCTAGTTCAGTCCTCACTGAGGGAACGCTGCAGGTAATCATGTCCTGAGAGCGCACGCTGTAGCTGCACTCACGCAGAGACATGTAGGAGGAGATGTATGAGGGCAGCAGACCAAGAAGTGAAATGAAAATGTACCAGTGGAAGAGTCTGTGTGAAGTTAATGGTGACCAGTTAACCAGTGAATACTGGGAGCAGTGGTGGGTACGGACGTAGTTACAGCCAGTTATGAATCTTAGTGCACCATGATAGACAGCATCCAACAACTGCAGGGTGCTTGTAGGAGTGTTCATGTAGATAATGTCACCGTAATCAATGGAGGGAAGGAAAGTCGCAGTTACAAAGTGTTTCCTAGCATTCAGTTATTTCTGAAAAATAAACACAATTTTACTTCCAATTTCTTTACCAAGTTTTCAACATGTGGCTTAAAAGAGAGATGTGAATCGACCAAGATACCCAAGTTTTTGTAAGAATTGACGAACTCAATTCAACCTTTATTTATACAGGCTAGCCTCGTTGAGCCACGGGGACTCATTTACAAGAGGGACCTGTCTCACTCACACCCAGGGTCAATTTAGAGTCACCAATCAGCCTATTGTGCATGTTTTTGGACTGTGGGAGGAAACCGGAGCACCCGGAGAAAACCCACGCATGCACGGAGAGAACATGCAAACCCCACCCAGAAAGGCCCCCGGGCCGGGATTTGGACCGGGCACCTGCTCGCTGAGAGGCAGCAGCTCTACCAGTTGTGCCACCGTGCTGCCCCAAGTTAACTTTACTATGTCCTGGAGAAAACATTTGAGATGAGATTCGATTTTTTATTCGTGTTTTCAGAGGCGGACTCGTCTGGTGTTAGCCTTCGTTTTATATCTATTCTGTTTACGTTATAAATAGCTTCAAAACCACTCGGTGTATATTTTTTCTGCTTAAAGAGTGTAATTATAAGGCTTTAATGTATGTTACTATGGTCTCGAGAAAACATTTGACATAAAATTCGATTTTTTATTCGTGTCAGAGGCGGACTCGTCTCGTGTTTAGCTTCTGTTTACTCAGGGGTGTCAAACTCATTTTCACCGAGGGCCACATCGGCATAATGGCTGTCCTTGAAGGGCCAGATGTAACTTATAAATGTAACTAAATGTAATCTAATGTAATGTAAAATAAATGTAACTACCGTACTCCTTAATGTTGAATAACTCATTTATTATAACTTATTCAACTGACAATTACAGTTGCATAGAAAACATCTGTTTGCTTGTTGCTCTAACATAAATCCTTTTAAAATTTGGCAGCTTATGAAAACCCACATAACTCCATTAATAAAGGATCAAACTGTCCAAGTTAATACCCTGATGCATGCTCAATAATCCAGGTAGAAAAATCTAAAAAAGCTAAGTCTGGACCTGATGGTCCAGAGGTGGTCCTCCTTGATCATGTGAGCAGCTGGTTTCGGCTGTCATCAGCCAACTGGTTGATCCACTGTGAGAGGGTGCTATTTATAAGACTGAGCTGAATACAGCAGCTCAGACTGAGGAAGTCTTTCGGACGAAAGACAAAATGTTTCTACAGTTTTTTTTGCTTTGTTTTGTTTTTTGAATGTCCAGAGGACCAGACTTAGCTTTTTTAGATGTCCAAGTTAATAAAGAAAAATAACATAAAACTGAGCTGCAAAGAACATGTATGACACATGTAGCATTTTACAAAAAAAGGCTACACACAGCCTTGCATCCAACTGATGGTTTGATGACAACAATTTGTGTGCATACACACCCTGCAAACATTAAATAATTACAACAGCAGCTACACATAAATAATATGTAATCAACTAAAAATACCAAAATAAAGGTTGACTCAGTTCACAACTATATTACTCAAGTTTTTTGGTTACCGGTAGTCTTTGATGAGGAGATGCTGCCTGGAACACACAAGTGGATTCTCTCTCTACGATTGATCATGTTCTGAAAATGATAAACACAAAACAAAATGCAAGCACAATCATTAAATTGCACACAGTTTAAATGTTCTTCTTCTTTGTTGAATTACATTTTATTATATTTTAATTGTTTAAAAAAAATGCTAACCTGACAAACAGGAAAGTGGACAAGATTGTCCTGTTTCACTTGTCACATCCATAAGTCCAATTTATTCTGGAAAGCCGTGATCGTGTCGGACCTCTGCGTGATGACTTGTTTGCGTCTCTGCTCACAGATCTTGTGCATGCATGCACTGTTTCAAAAACGCTCCATCTGAAAACGACTTGGAAGCGATTTCTTCAGCCACAATGAAGCTAGCTTTCACTGCAGCCTCGTTTTTGGCTGTGGGTTTCATGATCAAACTGCTGCGACCGCAGTTTGCCTTTTAATTATTGGCAGAATGTGTTGCTTTTCTTGAAGGCTAGCTTGTTTAGCGTACTTAGCTCCGTGTTTGGTTTCAAAACCGACACCGCCTCGTAACACAAAAGACATACCGGTCTTTCTCCTGGAAGCACAAACAAGTATTCGCCTTCCCATCTTTCTTGAAATTTATGTCTGCATCAACTTTTCTCTTTCTGGACATTTTGGGATCATTATTTATATCTCAATTCCACTCGTTGGCATGAAGGTAGAAACACTGCTGCGGCTTCCGTAGTCGAAAGGCATTGTGGGCTACCGTAGATGAAAGGCATTGTGGGCTACCGTAGTTGAAAGGCATTGTGGGAAATGTAGTTTTTGGTCAAAACACGCTCGTATTTATTTTTAGACACTCAAAACTTTTAAACTAAGCTCTCGCGGGCCACATAAAATGACATGGCGGGCCACATCTGGCCAGCGGGCCAAGAGTTTGACACATGTGCCTTAAGCGCACATTTATTTACGCTAGCGTGCTATGCCAGCAAACGCCGAGGTCTGAACCGGAAGACGGATGACGTGAAGTCAACCACTGAGGGCTGGCCCTTTTTATATACAGGCAGCCAGCCCCAGACCCAATCACATCCCGGCACTCGTGTGGTGCGTTCAAAGCCCACAGGACATACGGTACTGCAACATCCACCCCCCCAAACTGTATTGACACCCCGTCAATGATCCAGCTTGACACTAGGGTCAAAATACAGCGGACATGATACTCCAAACCTAGAAAACCACTCCGTAACCAGGATCTGCGCCACAGTAGTGGCATGCTGATCTCTAGTTGGGAAAAATAAATAAATAAAACATCAGTCATCACCAACACACTCTCTAGCTCAGAGGAGGTTGGCTCTAACAATGTAAGAAAACCACTTGCAACCAGAACCATTGCCACAATAGAAGCATGCTGACCAAGTGTCCTTGGGTGTCCTGAAAGGCGCTTTTAAATAAAATGATATTATTATTATTATTATTATTATTATTATTATTATTATTATTATTATTATTATTATTATTATTATTATTATTATCTCTAGTTGGAATAGCCAACATGTCATTTGGTTTTAATGCAATCAAATGCTCATAAAGCCCCTAACCACTCCATAACCAGCACCACAATAGAGGCATGCTGATCTCTAGTTGGAAGGGCTAGCAATAACTAGTGACCCATTATGCATAGCAGACGGAAAACTGGGCGCTGAAGGTAGAGAATTACTCCAGCCCCACATACATGCCTGCACCTCCCCAACCCACTCGCTCACACTAATCCCCACCCGTCCCCTAAACGTAGGACACGTACGACCGCGTGGAACAAACATTAACCTGTCAGTTACTTGGGCCATGGGAAGTGCAGAAGCTGAAGACGGCCTAGCACTGGAGTTAGAGGTGGAAGGTGAACGCTTTGCACGCAGCTTCTCATTATCAGTGATGAGCAACCAGGGTCTTCAATTTCAGTAGCTCTTTTCTCCATTACTACGAATTAAAGGCTAAAAAAAAAAAATGAACTGCTACTGTTTGTCTTTATCACACCGCGCACACACACAAAACAAAAAAACACAAATATTTTTACTGCTTGATCACAATGCAAAAAACTAACAAAAAATAGTGAAAGAGTCCCAGCCTCACAACTGCAAAAAGGCCCTACCAACAACGCCAAAATGTAGCCAGAAGGGTATGGATAAAAATAAGCGACTGAACTTTAAAAAAAAAACTATTTTAATAAAAATGAAATTGGTTGTAATGATTTTACATAAAAGGTTACCTTTAAGGCACGCAGGCCCGTTGCAGATGAGGCTTGGGACAATTACACACAGTTCCACAGTTAAGTTACACAATTGTTTGTTTTAATTAAAAATGCTAAGTTAAAAACACTCACTTTAAAAGACAATTATGACTCTACTCAACAATACAAGTGCAAGTCAGAATAGTACATGAAAAGGAAAGCCCCACAGACAAATCTTACACTAAACCAGGAGTAATATTACCACCTGGGGGGGGATTCTCGATAAATCAAGCAGCAGTAGTCCGAGTCCGTCCTGGTAAAATTAGCCACACCGTAATAGACGCCACTCAAGCCGACACCTGAACGATTAGTCTGAGCTGAGCGTCAGTCGGCCCAGATCAGCTCCATAGGACGCGTGACGCAACCCGCCCCACGCCGCCCAGAACAGTGGGCACCAGACAAGCAAACAGGACAAGTCGGCAGTCAACGGACAACCCAGATGGAGGGCGGAAACCAGTTGGGACAATCAGGACAGCAGACAAAAGAACAGCCAAGGACAAACAGTAGTGGCTAACAAAAATAAATATTAGTATTTAAATCTGAAAGCATAAACAAAGAACAGAAAAACTAGCACTTTACTTACCACCGATCTCCACCTCTAACAGGAGAGGGAAAACAGGAGGCTTGTACAGGCAGCCACGAGAACAATAGATCAGAGCAACCTTAAGCACACATTTATTTACGTTAGCGTGCTACGCCAGCAAACGCCGAGGTCTGAACCGGAAGGCGGATGACGTGAAGTCAACCACTGAGGGTTGGCCCTTTTTATATACAGGTAGCCAGCTCCAGACCCAATCACATCCCGGCACTCGTGTGGTGCGTTCAAAGCCCACAGGACATAAGGTACTGCCACATCATGAATGTTTTAAACCATTCACATTGAGATCTGTTTTTCTTCCGTACGTAGTTCGGCACAAAAATCATAAATTGTTTGACATTTTTTGTGCTATTTGAACAATTCATATATCAAATCGTTCAGCTCATTCAGGAAATTTCTGCTGTGACTTTTGGTATCTGTACAATTTTAACTTGTTGAAAATAATTTGCTTTTTCGGCCATGTTTTTCTCACTCAAAATGAATAGAGCTCTCTTCACATTCTTCAAAGCTTTTGAACTGTTTAAAACCCTTTTTCATTTTATTTCAGTTCTGGTTCAGCTGTTAAGTGCTAAGTTCAGCTTCATTCAGCTTTTTTTTGCTCTACCCATCCATCCATCCATCCATCCATCCTTCCATATATCCCTCCATCCATCCATCCATCCATTCATTCATCCATCCATTAATTAATTAATTAATTCATTCATTTGGTGTGTGGGAGGTAGCCAGAGTACACAGAGAAAACCCACACAGCATGGAGAGAACATGCAAACTCCACACAGAAAGTCAAGTCATCTTTATTTATAGAGCACAGTTAAAACAGATAAACTGTTATCAAAGTGCTTCACAAACAACATCAAAGAGATTAAAAAAATTACAGTAACCGTAACACACACTAATGATAAAACTATTAAATTAACAGCAGTAAAATTATAATAAAAATGTATAATAACAGCATTAAAATGAAAACACAGGATAAAATATATGCACTAAGTCAGCTCACACAGTATGAAACGCCAGAGAGAAAAAATTGGATTTTAGCAGTGATTTGAACATGTGAAGGGAGGTGGCCTGTCTAATGTTGGGGGGCAGGTTTTTCCAAAGTTTGGGGCCGATGACTGAAAATGCCCGATCTCCTCGGAGCTTCAGTCTTGTTTTTGGAACCACCAAAAGCATCTGATTGGATGATCTCAGAGCCCGTGAAGGAACATTATGGTTCCAGCTGCTCGGAGAGGTAGAGGGGAGCGAGGCCATTTAGGCATTTATAGGTCAACAACAGAATTTTAAAGTCGACTCTAGTTTGCACGTGTCAGGATTTGCTCAGGGAGCGAGAGTAAACCCAGTGGTGCAGACAGAAGCTCGAGGAGGCCAAGGAGTTATATAAAACATAATATTTAATTATATAAATGAACAGCTGGCGATGCAGCAAAAACACTTACATGTGAAGACTGGAGAGACACAGGGGAGACCCAACGATGCACCGACACTGACTGAGACACATAACAGGGCTTATATACTCATAGACAGGACGAGACAAATTACAAACACCTGTGAGACAGACTGGGGATGATTGACAAGAGACAGGCAGGAAAACAAACAAGGAAGGCACAATCCTCACAGTACCCCCCCCTCAAAGGACGCCCCCTGGCGACCCCAGAAAACACCCAACCCAGGACGGGCAGAGGGAGGAACCGCAAGGACGGCGGGCACAAGGAAAACACAAGGGCAAAAACAAAAAACCAGCCAGACGAGACCCGGGAGCAAACAAAGACTAAGAAAAACTGAGGAAACTAAACACCAAGACCGGACCTAAGACTAAACTACGGGGACCAAACACAAAGGCCCAAGACAAACTATGGGAACGAAAGTCAAAGAGAAAAACTACAAAATTATCAAACGGTCAAAGAGGAAAACCAGGAGGACGTCATCAGGCAGGAGGCGATCCGGCGGGCAGCCAGGAGACCATCCGGCAGGAGTCGATCCGACGGACGGCCGGGAGACCATCCATCCGGCAGGAGTCGAACCGGCGAGAGGCCGGGAGGCCGTCCAACAGGCAGGAGTCGATCCGGCGGGCGGCCAGGAGACCGTCCATCACGAGGAGCACGAGGAGTCATCTCAGGCGGACGGCCAGGAGACCATCTATCACGAGGAACCTTTGTAACTGGTCGCTTGGAGGGCTGAGGAACCTCTGCAATAGGCGGTGTGGGATAGTCGGGCGCCTGCGAAGAGGAGTCGTCGGGCGCCTGCAAAGAGGAGTCGTTGGACGCCAACGTAGAGGAGTCGTCGGGTGCCAACGTAGAGGAGTCGTCGGGCGCCAACATAGAGGAGTCGTCGGGCGCCAACGTAGAGGAGTCGTCAGGCGCCAACGTAGAGTCGTCCATTGCAGTCGGCGCCGGTGATGAGTCGTCGAGCGCCGGCGAGGAGACGTCTGCTGCAGCCGGCGAGGAGACGTCTGTTGCAGCCGGCGAGGAGACGTCTGCTGCAGTCGGCGAGGAGACATCTGCTACAGTCGGCGAGGAGATGGCCGACGAAGAGGAGTCAGCCGGCAGTGAGGAGTCAGTCGGCGATAAGCCATCTGCACCCGGCGAGGAGTCAGCCAGCGATGAGCCATCTGCACCCGGCGAGGAGTCAGACAGCGATGAGCCATCTGCACCCGGCGAGGAGTCGGCCAGCGATGAGCCATCTGCACCCGGCGAGGAGTCGGCCGGCGATGAGCCATCTGCACCTGGCGAGGAGTCGGTCGGCGATAAGCCATCTGCACCCAACGAGGAGTTGGCCGGCGATGAGCCATCTGCACCCAGCGAGGAGTCGGCAGACGGAGAGTCATCCACCCTTGTTAAGTCTGCGATCATCGAGGGACGAAACCCCAACCTGGGCGCTGGCGTGGGAGCCATTCTGGACGCTGGCGTGGGAGCCATTCTGGACGTTGGTGTGGGAGCCATTCTGGACGCTGGTGTGGGAACCATTCTGGACGCTGGCATGGGAGCCATTCTGGACGCTGGCGTGGGAGCCATTCTGGGCGCTGGTAGTGAGACGTCTGCTGGCGGTGAGACGTGTGGAGGCGGTGAGACGTCAAATGTAATTTGCAGACCCTCCATCGACGTGGAGGCGTTGATAATGCGGGGACCCTTCGTTGTCGTCGAGGCGTCTGTAACACGGGGACCCTTTGTTGATGTTGAGGCGTCTGCAACGCGGGGACCCTCCGTCGACGTCGAGGCGTCTGTAACGCGGGGACCCTCCGTCGATGTCGAGGCATCAGTGAAGTCGGGTGAGACATTTGGTGAGCAGACGTCATTGATGTGGAGACCCTCCATCGGTGTGGAAGCATCTGGCTGCGAGATCTCCGGCTACGAGACCTCTGGCTGCGAGACCTGCGAGACCTATGGCTGCAAGACCTCTGGCTGCGAGACCTCTGGCTGCGAGACCTCTGGCTACGAGACCTCTGGCTGCGAGACCTCTGGTTGCGAGACCTCTGGCTGCGAGACCTCTGGTTGCAAGACCTCTGGCTACAAGACCTCTGGCTGCGAGACCTCTGGCTGCAAGACCTCTGGCTGTGAGACCTCTGGCTACGAGATCTCTAGCTGCGAGACCTCGTGCTACGAGACCTCGTGCTGCGAGACACCATGGGAGGAGTCCTCCAGGACCCTCCCGGAGCAAGAAACGTGATGGGCTCCCTTCAGGGACCCCACGGGACAGGAAACGTGAGCGGGTCCCTTCTGGGACCTCTCGGGACAGGAAATGTGAGGGGACCCCTTGAGACAGGAAACGTGAGGGGCTCCCTCCTGGGACCCCTCGAGACAGGAAACGTGAGGGGCTCCCTCCTGGGACTCCTCGAGACAGGAAACATGAGGGACCCAGGGACCCCTCTAAAGACGCTGGAACTGCAAGTACTGGACGGCCTGCCGTAGGATCTCCTTCGGCAGAATCTTCGGCGGTAGAGACAGGATCCGAAGAGCTGGAACCAGGAGCTGAAGAGCTGGAACCAGGAACCGAAGAGCTGGAACCAGGAGCCGAAGAGCTGGAACCAGGAGCCGAAGAGCTGGAACCAGGAGCCGAAGAGCCAAAAGTCAAGGAGTTGGGTGAAGCGTCGACAGCCGACGAGTCCGCCGCAGGCAAGGAGACGTCTGTTACGGTCGGCGAGGTGGCGTCTGCTGCGGTCGGTGAGGAGACGTCTGTTGCGGTCGGCGAGGAGACGTCTGCTGCAGTCGGCGAGGAGACGTCTGCTGCGGTCGGCGAGAAGACGTCTGCTGCGGTCAGCGAGGAGACGTCTGCTTCGGTCGGCGCTGCAGTTGGCGAAGAGACCACCGTTGAGTCTGCAGGCGAGGAGACCACTGTCGAGTCTGCAGGCGAGGAGACTGCAGCCGAAGAGGAGTCATCTGCAGCCGAAGAGGAGGAGTCGTCTGCAGCCGAAGAAGAGGAGTCGTCTGCAGCCAAAGAAGAGGAGTCGGTAGGTCCTCTCTGCCATTGATCCTTGCCGCGGCGACGGCGTGGTCCAGGACCAGACCAGAAACCCTTCCCGGACACAGGAACTCCCTCATCACGGGTTACAGAAGGGGCATCAGCCAAGACCTCCTCAGAACAGGACCCTGCAGGTGAGACTGCAGGTGGTGGGGAGACAAAGGAAAAAGCCGGAACTGATTTTGAACAGGAAGCTGGGGCTGTTTCTAAGATGGAATGAATCTCCATCAGGATACGGTGGTATGAGGGGATGAATGTGAGACCATGTACTGATAATAACAGTTTTTTGGCTAAAGTGAGGTTTAGTTTTGAACAGTCCGGATTTTTTTTGGCTGAGGAAAACAGTTTTTCAAGGTTGTAATTTATGTGATTTATTGTGGCAGTGTCTATCACCCCTGAAGACACTCCTGGGGTGACCTCTGCTGGAGTGATGGGGTTTTGTTGTTTTGGCTGATTGACAGGTTGGCCCACCTTCACCTTGTCTCTGGACAAACGGGGGAAGAGTGAGAGGGGACAGAGCTGAGTCTCGAGGAATCTGTGTGTGTAGGTGAGAGGTCAAGGTCCGCCCCCACCAGAAACCTGGAAGGTGAGGCAACAGAACCCGCCCCCATGAAGACTTCAGAACCTGGTTTGGAAAACTCAGTCTTGCTGAACTGAACAGGAACAGCCCGGAGTGACGGTAAGGTACTGGACCCTGCCCTCACCGGAACCCTAGAAGGTGAGGCGACAGGACCCGCCCGCGTGGAAACGCTGGGACTGACCTTAGGAAGTTCGGTTCCGCCGAACCGAGCCGGAACCGCAGAAGGCGCCGGGATCAGCGCATTGGACTGCTTCCGGGTTCGTTTTCGGCCTCTCCGGTGGCAACGATTAGGCTGAGGGACAGGCATGGAGCAGAGCTCGTCCTCCGGTTCCGCGTCCTCTCCCGATGTCCTCCCAGAGTAGCTGACCTGAGCCGAGGAAGAGAGGCGACTGGATTCATGGGACAAGCTGTCCACCTGGAGCTGGGTCCTTTGTTCCTCGAGGACCAGGAGAGGAGAAGACAAAACCTCCACGTCCTGGCAGAGATCTTGTGCCGGCACGGGTTGGACCTGGAACCCGCCACAGCGGAACACGGTCTCTTCCATCTGTGTGGACTCAAGAGGACAGGTAGGAACAACCTTCTGTCTGCTGGGCTTTTTTTAAGGGTCGGTGCATAATGTCAGGATTTGCTCAGGGAGCAAGAGTAAACCCAGTGGTGCAGACAGAAGCTCGAGGAGGCCAAGGAGTTATATAAAACATAATATTTAATTATATAAATGAACAGCTGGCGATGCAGCAAAAACACTTACATGTGAAGACTGGAGAGACACAGGGGAGACCCAACAATGCACCGACACTGACTGAGAAACATAACAGGGCTTATATACACACAAGCCGTTTACGCATTGGCCAGCCCTCAATGGCCCGGGGCTCCCCTGGGTGGCTCTGGGCCACCCGCGTTCATTACGCATTTGCCGCAGAGCCGCCTTGAAGTGGGTGGGCAGTTCTCTGGAAGTGGGTGGGGTGCTCTCTTCACGTGGGTGGAGTGTTCGTGTTTTAAGAGAGGAGACTCGGCAAAAAAAAAATTGTTAGCTGGATATATATATATTAGTGTTTCTGCGTTTAATTTTTGTTAATAACTGATCACAAATCAGCTTATGTTACAACGTAAATAACACGAAGCGCACACCCATTTCCGCCTTTCAGCGCGACCTGAATGTCATTAAACAATAACTAATATTGTCTAACTGTTGCGCGCAGCCAGGGTTTTAAAATATAACGAATAATCTCTAACTTTTACGTGCAGCTAAAATGTCAGGAGGAGTGATTCCTATATGGGGAAGTTGGACACCTGAAAATTCAGTCCGTCCGAATAGCTCAACGAGTTAATGCATTGTCGTTTTGACCGGGAGAAGTGGGTTCGCTTCCCGCCTGGGACAAAGTTATTTTACTTTTTTTTTCTTTATTCACATTTTCTTTTAAATAAAAAGGAGTTTGTTTGGTTAACAAACTCCTTTTTATTTACTCCAATAAAAAAAAAAATAACTTTGTCCCAGGCGGGAAGCGAACCCACTTCTCCCGGTCAAAACGACAATGCATTAACTCGTTGAGCTATTCGGACGGACTGAATTTTCAGGTGTCCAACTTCCTCATATAGGAATCACTCCTCCTGACATTTTAGCTGCACGTAAAAGTTAGAGATTATTCGTTATATTTTAAAACCCTGGCTGCGCGCAACAGTTAGACAATATTAGTTATTGTTTAATGACATTCAGGTCGCGCTGAAAGGCGGAAAGGGGTGTGCGCTTCGTGTTATTTACGTTGTAACATAAGCTGATTTGTGATCAGTTATTAACAAAAATTTAACTCAGAAACACTAATTCAGCTAACAATTGTTTTAGGGGTTTCTCGTTTCTGTAGTTAAATTTGAATGAAATTCAACCCTCGCGCTGAGGTTGTTTGAATGAGTCCCGCCCCTGCTGCAAACAACGAATCAAATGTGAGCAGTACATGACGTGAAACTAGCTCTGTCGGGCTCGGCCCGATAAGAACCACGGTGAAGATGGTTCCAGAACAAGGGTGGATCCCGGGCGGAAAAGGTAAATGCGAAGACGCCGAACCCGGGTTAGAAGCTGGGAGAGCCGGGGAGGGCCGGCCAATGCGTAAACGGCTACAGACAGGACGAGACAAATTACAAACACCTGTGAGACAGACTGGGGATGATTAACAAAAGACAGGCAGGAAAACAAACAAGGAAGGCACAATCATCACAGCACGGGGAGCCAGGGAAGGGAGGAGAGAACTGGTGTAATGTGCTCAGACCTATGTGTACCGATTAAGTAAGTAAGTAAGTAAGTAAGTAAGTAAGTAAGTAAGGTTTATTTCTAGAGCGCTTATCACAGACATAAAATCACAAAGCGTTGTACAATAAAAATCAACAGTAAAAGTATACACAGAATAAAACAAGCATAAAAACCACAAATATCAATCAATGAAAAATACAATAAAATCATGACATAAAAGCCTGAGCGAATAAAAGTGTTTTCAGTTGTTTTTTTAAAAACCTCAACAGAGTCAGCAAAACGAAGCTGCATGGGCAAACTGTTACAAAGCCTGGGGGCCACTGACTGAAAGGCCCTGTCCCCTTTAGTTTTCATCCGCGTACGTGGAACATCCAAGAAGTTCTGGGTCTGTGATAGAAGGTCACGGGCAGCAGAGTATTTAGTTAAAAGCTGACAAAGGTGTACAGGAGCCTGGCCATTTAAAGCTCTGTACATGAGCACAAGGACTTTAAAACGGATTCTAAACTCAACTGGGAGCCAGTGAAGTGAAGACAGAACTGGAGTGATGTGGCAGTATTTACTGGATCTAGTGAGAAGTCTGGCAGCTCAGTAAAAGCCTAGCTGCTGCATTTTGGACGAGCTGGAGACGTGAGAAGGAAGCCTGGCTGATCCCAGAATACAGTGCATTGCAATAATCCAGGCGGGTTGTGATGAACGCATCGACTAGTGTCTCAAGGTCCGGTCTGGACAACACCGGCTTGAGTTTAGCTACCTGCTGCAGTTGGAAGAAGCTTTTCTGCAGGACGGAACTGATTTGTTTATTGAACTTAAGGTCCGAGTCAAAAACCATCCCAAGATTTCTCACAGAGTGCTTGAGATAGGGCTGGAGGGAGTCCAAGTTTATATGACCAGAGGCGGCAGCTGAACTAGGGCTAAAGATGATGACTTCAGTCTTCTGATCATTAAAACGTAGGAAGTTTGAAGCCACCCAAGTCTTAATGTTGTCCAGACATTTCAGGAGAGGGTGGAGGGAGCCTGCATTAGCTGGTTTCAGTGGCAGGTAGATCTGGCAATCATCCACGTAACAATGGAACGAAATACTATGTTTTCTTGGGATGGACCCCAACGGGAACATGTCGAGCGTGAAGAGAAGTGGACCAAGATTAGAGCCCTGTGGAACCCTGCAGGAAAGAGACATTGAAGTGGATACATTGTTTCCGACATTGACACAAAAACTTCTGTCAGTGAGGTATGAACGGAACCAGTCTAATTCAGCACCTGTAATCCCGACCCAGTTTTCGAGCCGTGATATAAGGATACAGTGGTCGATAGTATAAAAAGCAGCAGTAAGGTCAAGGACTACGAGTACCACAAAAGATACAAGAGGTGGTCTGTTTAAGGTTAAAATCAGACACCACTCTGAACAGCAGGACCACGCTTTCCACAGAGAAACTGTGTCAACTCTTGAAACTGTGCCTGCAGTCAACCTACTTCACATATGGGGAGCAATATTATAGGCAGAAACATGGGTGTGCTATGGAGTCTCCAGTTTCTCCTATTGTTGCCAACCTGTACATGGAGGAGGTAGAAAAGAGAGCCTTGACGTCCTTTTCAGGGACCACCAAGTCATTGGTTCAGGTATGTTGACGACACCTGGGTTAAAATTAAATCTCAGGAAGTCCAACATTTTACTGAGTGCATCAACTCTCTGGATAAATATATCAAGTTCACACGAGAAGATGTAAAAAATGGCAGGTTGGCTTTTTTGGACTGTGAGGTCTCAGTTTCTGATAGAGGATATTTGCAAACTGAGGTGTACCACAAACCCACCCACACAGACCAGTATTTGCAGTTTGACTCTGAAGTAAACATGAGGGTAACCACCATATCCTCAGACGGCTGAGACGAGCTGGTCTGAGCAGCCCAGTCCTCACCTCCTTCTACAGGTGTGCAGTGGAGAGCATCCTGTGCTCCAGCATCAACGTGTGGCATGGAGGCTGCACAGTTGCAGAGAGGAAAGCTCTACAGAGAGTGGTGAAGGCTGCACAGAAGTCTGTTGGAGTCAGTCTCCCCACCATCACAGACATTTACACCTCCAGATGCAGGAAAAGAGCCACCTGCATCATGAAAGACCTCACTCACCCAGCACACTCACTCTTTGCCCCACTCCCCTCAGGACGGAGGTTGAGGAGCATCAAATGTAGAACCACTAGACTGAGGAACAGCTTCTACCCTGAGGCTGTTAGACTCATGAATAAATAAATAATAAGAATAAACACTGCAAAATATCACATCATGCTGATGCTGATCTGTTTTCTTGTTGCTGTGTTCATCTGTGACCATCTGCTCATACAGACTCATGTTTGTGCTGCTGTTTATAATGATGTTTTTCCACTACATTAGGGCTTAGTGTATTACTAGTTGATGTTTCTCTTAGTTAATTCTAGATGTTATTACTTTTTTTCTCTTGCATTTGTTGTTGGATGTAACTGGGACACCGTGTACATAATCTCGTTTTCATCACATGTACCACATGCGGTGCAAATGACAATAAAGACTCTCTGACTCTGACATATTGTGTCTTTAAACACGTACGGTGCCACCCAGATGTAAAGGATATATAGGAGGTCAATATTAATACTGACCTCTTTACCTTAATTAATTTACTTATTCAGATTGAATAGTAATTTCACGGATTCTTTTCTTTTTCCGTTTACCCAATATTTCTGTGATCTTTATGATGGATAAGTAAAACAGAAGCCATAGAGTGACAATGGAAACGTTAACTTAGTTTGGTATGCCAAAGACACTACCATTTATTTAAAATAAATCAACTAAAATTAACACCATTACACTTTGATTGACATGATTTCACTTTCTTGCAATTTAATACGTCAGCACATTTAAATTGTAACAACAGACATAAATACAGGATGTCATTATACTTAGTCTGTGGCTCAGTCTTATGCCTCTTACCCACCGCACAACTGCAAACGCGCCTGCCGTCCCCTTTTTGCCGCTGGTCACGGTCCCACTGGCCACTGAACACCGTCTGATGACGTACACTAGGGGGTAGCAGAGGGAGGGGTCTCTGGCTTGTTTTCCGGGTTCAGTTGTTGTTTTAACTGCACCTCCGACGGTCTTCGATGAGATTAAAACTTTTTTTTATGTTTGGGGTGATCTACACTGGAGAGTACAGCAGCCTGTCAGCAGCAACTGTAAAAATGCCACGTTTCTTACCGGAGTTTGGTTCCAATTCCTGGAGGCTGGATCCGGTGAGTTTAAAAAGTCCGAAAAAAGTCCCGTTGTGGTTGTGTAATCAGATAGCGAGGCTCTCCCGACTGTTTGCCGGATGCGTCGAGCCGCCAGAGATCAACATTTGGGACGTCTGCGGCTCGACGGCGACGCGCGCGTGCGTGTGCAGGCTGCCGTCGCGCCGCTTCGATCAGTCGAATCTCGCCGCTTCCTTGTTCCCCGTGACTCCACGCGTCTCCTCCATAGACTTTGAATGTAAACCGGTGTTATCCGGCCGCTTCGGCCGCCCGACGCCGGGGGCGGTGGGTAGGAGGCATTAGCTTAAATATAGTTACCAGCTTAGAAATGGAGATGGAGAAATTTAAGAGGAATATAGTGTAGGTTAAGAGAGGAAGTTATTTATCTTGAGTGTAACCAGAAATGACACTTTCCATCCGACTTCTGCTAAATTCCAGGTACGTTTGTAAACAGCTCTTTACCTTTGACGACAGCCCGGTAAGAGAAGACCTTGTAGTTTTCAGATGTACGGGGTCCTTGCGGGGACCAGTACATCTGAGCAGGTTATTCGTTTACCTTCCCAACGTCTCCTGGTTTCGCGTTGGTCATCAGAAAATGCGTCAGCTCCTGGCCTCTGGCTCAAGATAACTTATTCCAGGAAGGAATAAACAAAGTTTTGAGCTTACGCTCAGTTCGAAGTGGACTCATAACAACATGTTATTAGTCCTTAACTGAATGACGTGTCCTTAGCGTGTGACTGACGTTCATTCAGTTCTTTGGGAAGACCTCATCCTGAGGCTTACACCAGCAGACTTCCCTCGTTCCAGCAAAAGCTAAGAACCTTAGTAGAAGCTCTGAGAGGAGAGAGACTTGTCTCTTTCCCATTGGTCCAAAAAGAACCAGTCGAGCAGTTCACTTGTTATCACGATTCAAGGTGAAATTCAGAGCAGAGTGAAATTGTTTAGGACAAGACAGAGAATACTGGAGTCATTCTCATGAAAACAACGGATTAACTGTCTTCTGCATTTCTAAACAAAACGGCCGGGTCTCTTTGACCTGAGCCTTCAAATTTCACACAGCAATGGACACAGTGATGTTTCATATTACAGAATAACACAGCTTATAGCATATGTGACCATGAAAATGACAAAATGTTATTCTTTTGATTACATTAGAATAAAACTAAAGAAGCCAATAGTCTCTTTTGGTGACTATGTTCTCAGATTACAACTAATGGAATAATTTGTAGTAAATGTCTTGTTTTACTGAGAGGTCAGTAAAGGTCATCTCTGGAACAGTTCAAAAATACAAAGGTGTATCAGAGCGGACACGGTCATGCCCACTACAACTCCCATCACCCTTTGGAGCACAAGTTAGGAGTCATCAGGACTCTGTATCATAGAGCAGACAACGTCCCCACTAACTCAAGAGTCAGACAGAAGGAGAAATCTCACACAAGACAGGCTCTAGAGCAATGTGGATATCCTAACTGGGCCTTCCTCAAAGCAGTGAAGAAACCCAAACAGGACTCCAGCCAGCCATTAGGTGAAAAGAAGGAACCCAGACCAGTGGTCATTCCGTATGTTGCTGGAGTTTCAGAGGAACTGAGACGTTTATTTTCTAAACACAACATCCCAGTGGCTTTTAAACCCCAAAATACATTACGGCAAAGACTGGTTCATCCCAAAGATCCAGTCCCCCGGCACAAACAGAGTAATATTGTGTATGTTGTTTAGTGTCAGGTTAGGTTAGGTTAGGTTACTTTATTAATACCCAAGGGTAAATTTGGTTTGCAGTGGTACAAAGCATACATCCATCCATGCGCACACACAAATAAAAAGAAGGTGATCAGTCTTACATCGGGGAAACTAAACAGCCACTGGCCAAAAGGATGGCCCAGCACAGAAGATCAACATCATCAGGTCAGGACTCTGCAGTCTACACTCATCTCCACGCCAGCGGTCACTCTTTCAGGGATGAAGATGTTCACATCCTTGATAGAGAGGAACGATGGTTTGAGAGAGGAGTAAAGGAGGCCATCTTTGTGAAAAGAAACCGTCCATCATTAAACAGAGGTGGAGGCCTCCGGGTTCAACTGTCCCCCTCTTACAATGCTGTTATTGCTAGTATCACTCAGCCCTCTGTGAATAGCAAACAACCATCAGGGTGCTAACGATCCATCGTTAGGCTGATGGTCCTCCTTGATCATGTGAGCAGCTGGTTTCGGCTGTCATCAGCAAACTGGTTGATCCACTGTGAGAGGGTGCTATTTATAAGACTGAGCTGAATACAGCATCTCAGACTGAGGAAGTCTTTCGGACGAAAGACGAAACGTTTCTACTTTTTTCTTTTGTTCTGTTTTTTGAATGTCCAAGAGGACCAGACTTAGCTTTTTCAGTTGGAGCTAGGTTGTTGAGAACTTTGTAGGTTAGAAGTTAGATTTTGAATTCAATAGGCTATATGCCACGGACTTCCGTTTCAGCACTTCCGCATTCTTCACCCGTAAGACGCACTTCCGGTTTGCAGTCAACACGGTGTTAGCGATGGCGTTCTTCACGAGATCTCTGCAGGACTTGCCGACAGTCACTGTTAATAATGTCTACAGAATAATTCAGACCTTCTCTAAAGCGCCCACATCTAAGAGGGATAAAGGATTTAAGCTTTGTGTCCAACTACATAAATAAATATGAAGGTAAGTCGGTATTTGTTTTCAGTTCACCAAACTGCCTCATGTAGGCTAACACAGCTAACATAGTTAGCCTCGCTAATCTGTTGAGTAAACGTGTTTTGTCTGTACAATGTTTTCTTATTAACACAAATGTTAGTTTCAACAAGGAGGCAGGAGAAGTCACAGTTAGGGCTGAGTGTTTACAGTCCATGAGGAAGAGCCAGAAGCCCCACTGTTTGAGTCAAAGCCACCTGACAGTTCAGTTTCAAACAAGGAGGCAGGAGATTTAGAGCAGATTTAGAAACAAAAGTTATTTTAATTCAAGTTTGTTTACAAAAGTTGAGCTGAAGTCAAACCTGTTAAATCACTGTTTGTAGCAGGCCTTAATAAGAGATGTTTTCTTTCACTGCACAGGACACGGCAGGTGTTGGTGATGATGAGGGAACCCCTGGTCCATCCTAGATGTTTGTGAGACGTGGGAAGACACCACCGCTACAGCTCAAACATGAGGGAAGCAGTGAGGAGCTGAGATTGGATCCAAATACAAACAAGTTGTTCCACTGAGCACTGTAATCTGACTGATTACATGTTTTTAAATCTCCAAAAGCAGTAATTTAATTTCACTATTGAAGCTCTCTCATTTGAAATGGATCAGAGCCTCCTAAAGCTCTCCACTCTTCTACCACCACCTCTGTTGGAAGAAGTGTCCTGTTTTGTTGAAAACATGTCCTGGACGACTGAGAATCTTCACCAGCATACTCCAAAAGCAGTCGAGGAAGCTGGGAGTTAGTCAGAAGATGTAATAATAATAATATAATTTAAACAGTGTTTAAATATTGTGCCTCATTTAGCTTGACTCATACGTTTTGTACAGTAATGTAACATTATCATCAAATTTCTTTTTAATAAAATGGCTAAAACGACTCTAAGCCTGTCTTAAACCAAAATACAGTACACATTTTTTTTGGGTGATAATACATCAATGAAGACAAAAGTCAGAATGTTTTGAACATTTTATTTTCTTACAAGTAGTAAGTAGTGTGACTGTAGTGTCAGGGTAGTCCTTGAAGTCTGCAGGTAGATTTTTATGTATCTGCTCTTCAGGTAGAGCCGAGTACTGTCAATAAAAAGTTGCTGTGAAAATCTGTGACCGTGGACTGATGGACACCGTACGGGTCAGCAAGGTCCTGTTGCTTTGATCCAAGGTCAAGGTCATTTAAGAACAGGAAGAACTCAACGGGCTGCAGGGTATGAGTTAAATAATCAATAAATAACACTGAACAACTGGTAATAACTAATAATTAAATCTCAATGTCACTACAGTACTTGTGCAATAACCTGTCACACAACCTGTGTAATGTTGATTATGTGCATACATATATATGCACATAAAGTTTTAAATATATATATATATATACTGTATATATAAATATATACACATATATATATAATATATTATTATATATACTGTATGTGTATATATTTATATATATATATATATATATATATATATATATATATTTAAAACTTTATGTGCATGTTAGCTTATATTACTAGCTTGAAATACTTGCAGTAGTTAATTCAAATTCATCCTGCTGCATTGTTATATCCGTCTCTCTTCAGGACTTTGTGAATATTATAATTACTTTTTCACTGTGCATGCTTTTAGTATACATACAGTAGTTTGTTCTTTGATTTTTAGCAAGTCAAATCTGCTCTTCTCATCCTGAGCACTTCATTGTACTGTTAACTCTGTGTTAACCTGTATAAGACAAATAAACACAAGTTGAACTTGATGGGGAGTTCCTCTCAGTTCTTGGTGAACACCGACCATGAATAGCAGAGCAGTCATGGGCCAGCAGGAACACATCAGGAGGTCAGATGATGCAAACCTGGAAAAAACAAAACAAGTGTTCATATTTACCTACAAGTAAAAAACCAAACGGAGAACTCTTTATGAGAGTTATGCTTTAAAATAAATTAATTACATCTCAGGAAATTAAATGTTTAATTGGAGTGAAACAGTGCTGGTTTCATATTAAAGGAAACAGCAGAGAATATTTCAGAGGTGTAACAGCTCTGAAGTTACTAAGAGTTTACAAACATGTTTACAGATTAGAAAACATATGTTAAAATCTGAATATTATTTTAAAAGTATGTAGTTACAAACTTTTATTAAATCACTCATCATGACTCCAACATTAAATCTACAAGTGCAGGATGTGGAGTCGAGTGATAATCGTGTTTCTTCACTGCGGTGTTTCTTACTGAGCTGCAGCAGCTGTTGTTGTGTTCTCCTCCTCCTCGCTGTCCTCTCTGCTGCTTCTCCCAAAGCCCCGGTCATGGAAGTGGAAGGGATCTATTCCACTGGAACAATGCAGGTACAGCTCCTTTTTAACCACTGTTTGATGCTGGCTCTTGAATATTCTGAGGTTTAAAACGCCAGCTACAACCGAGTGTTAGCTTTAAGGCTAACTCGGTTAGCCACGAACTGTGGCATTAAAATATAAAAACCTAAGCGCTCTATTGTACCTGCTATTCACTGGACACAACGGCACACAACAAATCTCTCTTGTTGTACCAGTAGCTCGCAGATAATTTACCTTTTGTGTCTTTTACATGGTCTAGTTCTAGAAGCTACCGCTAACAACAACAGTAGTAGATGAGAGCCGGAAGTGAAGCGTGTGAGTCATATTTTAACGGAAGTACGTCACCACTACCCGTGGCATATAGGCTATTCTCGACTTGACAGGGAGCCAATGGAGAGAAGCTAAAACTGGAAAGATATGATTTCATTGAAGCATCCATCAATTTCTGGTAACATCTTTTGATGACACAACTTTCACATCAATGTGAAGAAGACGAAGGAGATGGTCGTGGACTTCAGAAGGAACAAACTCACCTACAACCCCTGAACATAGGAGGATCTGCAGTGAAAGTTGTCTCCAGCTACAAGTACTAGGTGTACACATGAATGATAACCTCAGCTGGAGCAACAACACCACCAGTCTGATCAAGAAAGGTCATCAGAGACTCTACTTCCTCAGGCGGCTGAGACGAGCTGGTCTGAGAAGCTCAGTCCTCACCTCCTTCTACAGGTGTGCAGTGGAGAGCATCCTGTGCTCCAGCATCAACGTGTGGCATGGAGGCTGCACAGCTGCAGAAAGAAAAGCTTTACAGAGAGTGGTGAAGGCTGCACAGAAGATGTTGGAGTCAGTCTCCCCACCATCACAGACATCTACACCTCCAGATGCAGGAAAAAGGCCACCTGCATCATGAAGGACCCCACTCACCTAGCACACACACTTTTTGCCCCACTCCCCTCAGGAAGGAGGTTGAGGAGCATTAAGTGTAGAACCTGAACTTGAAGCTTCAATGTATTCAAAACAGTGCAGCAAGGATTTTGTTGAGAGTTCGTAAATTTGAACATATTACGCCCATTCTCCATAACCTTCATTGGCTTCCTGTCTCCTACAGAATTCAGTACAAAACTGCTCTCATTACACATCAATGCTTACACGGAACTTCACCAGATTATCTAAAGGACATTCTTGTTCCATACTCATCCACCCGGTCTCTGCGGTCACAGAACAGTAATCTCCTTCACATTCCGAGAACCAAATTAAGGACCATGGGAGACCGGGCTTTCAGTGTGGCTGCCCCCCACCTGTGGAACTCTCTTCCTGACTGCCTGAGAGCTCCACAGTCACTGGTTGACTTTAAGAGCGGCTTGAAGACCTTTCTTTTCAACCGAGCATACTCTACCTCCTCATGATTCTACCTTTGATCTTAGTTGATACTGTTATTGATTTTATTTGTTTTATTACTTGTTTTATTGACATTTAATTCTGTTGCACTTTGTAGCACTTTGAGATTTTCATTAATGAAAAGTGTGTTATAAATTAAATTCATAATTATTATTATTAACCACTAGACTGAGGAACAGCTTCTACCCTGAGGCTGTTAGACTCATGAATATCTAACCAGAATAATCACTGTGAAGAAAAAAATATCACTGTAATGCACTTTAGTTGGTGATATATGCTGCTGATCTCATGCTGCTGATTATTTCATGCTGCTTTATTCTTTCATACCCATCTGCTCACACAGACTCATGTTCAGGCTGCTGTTGTTCACCATCTTGTTTTACATTAGTGTTTAGCGTATATCTTAGATCTTTTAGCGTACCTCTGGGCGTTTGTTTAGAGTATATTTGAGTTTATATCTTAGCTCCTTATGTACTGTTGCTTTTTATACTTTATATTTTTCTATTGTTGGATGTAACTGGGACCCTGAGTACATAATTTCGTTCCACCTCATATACCACATGTGATGAAATGACAATAAAGTTAACATGAACTTGATAGTATCCTTGAAACAGAGTTAATTTAAAAAAAAAATGTTTCATTCAACCGTTATATGGGCAGGTTGATCCCATTGAGCCTCGAGCACTCATTTACAAGAGAGACCTGTTTTCAACAAAGAATGATGACAACAACGACAACAATAGACAATCATAAGAGAGGCATACAGATTTTTTTTTAAACAAGTAAAAAAAAATGATGTAGGAAAGTAGCAAAACATCTAGATCAGGGGTCACCAACACAGTGCCCGCGGGCACCCGGTCGCCCCAAAGGACCATTTGAGGTGCCCTCGGACCTGTTCTAAAAATAGCACAACTCACTACTAAGCTGCATTTAAAATTTCGTTTTATTCAGTTATTATTCTTTTTTTGTATTTACTGGTACATTATATATATTTTACAATGTCTATCTTAAAAATATGTTCTTAAAATATGATTATTATACATTTTTTTCGATTTACGCTTTGTTATTTCCGAAGAGTTTATCAAACTGTTGCCCTTTGTATGACTCCGTACCCATAAAGTAGCTCTCTGTTTCTAAAAGGTTGGAATAATGCATTACCTTTAAATCCAAAAAAGCTAAGTCTGGTCCTCTGGACATTCAAAAAACAAAACAAAACAAAGCAAGAAAAAAACTGTAGAAACGTTTCGTCTTTCGTCCGAAAGACTTCCTCAGTCTGAGAAGCTGTGTTCAGCTCAGTCTTATAAATAGCACCCTCCCACAGTGGATCAACCAGTTGGCTGATGACAGCCGAAACCAGCTGCTCACATGATCAAGGAGGACCATCAGCCTGACGATGGATCGTTAACACCCTGATGGTTGTTTGCTATTCACAGAGGGCTGAGTGATACTAGCAATAACAGCATTGTAAGTGGGGGACAGTTGAACCCGGAGGCCTCCACCTCTGTTTAATGATGGACGGTTTCTTTTCACAAAGATGGCCTCCTTTACTCCTCTCTCAAACCATTGTTCCTCTCTATCAAGGATGTGAACATCTTCATCCCTGAAAGAGTGACCGCTGGCCTGGAGATGAGTGTAGACCGCAGAGTCCTGACCTGATGATGTTGATCTTCTGTGCTGGGCCATCCTTTTGGCCAGTGGCTGTTTAGTTTCCCCGATGTAAGACTGATCACAGCCCTCCTGACACTGAACAGCATACACAATATTACTCTGTTTGTGCCGGGGGACTGGATCTTTGGGATGAACCAGTCTTTGCCGTAATGTATTTTGGGGTTTAAAAGCCACTGGGACGTTGTGTTTAGAAAATAAACGTCTCAATGTCTCTGAAACTCCCGCAACATACGGAATGACCACTGGTCTGGGTCTGGGTTCCTTCTTTTCACCTGATGGCTGGCTGGAGTCCTGTTTGGGTTTCTTCTCTGCTTTCAGGAAGGCCCAGTTAGGATATCCACATTTCTCTAGAGCCTGTTTTGTGTGTGATTTCTCCTTCTGTCTGGCTCCTGAGTTAGTGGGGACGCTGTCTGCTCTGTGGTACAGAGTCCTGATGACTCCTAACTTGTGCTCCAGAGGGTGATGGGAGTCAAACTGTAAATACTGGTCTGTGTGGGTGGGTTTGCGGTACACCTCAGTTTGCAAATTTCCTCTATCAGAAACTGAGACCTCACAGTCCAAGAAAGCCAACCTGCCATTTTTTACATCTTCTCGTGTGAACTTGATATATTTATCCACAGAGTTGATGTGATCAGTGAAATGTTGGACTTCCTGAGATTTAATTTTAACCCAGGTGTCGTCAACATACCTGAACCAATGACTTGGTGGTCTCCCTGAAAAGGATGTCAAAGCTCTCTTTTCTACCTCCTCCATGTACAGGTTGGCAACAATAGGAGAAACTGGAGACCCCATAGCACACCCATGTTTCTGCCTATAATATTGCTCCCCATATGTGAAGTAGGTTGACTGCAGGCACAGTTTCAAGAGTTGACACAGTTGTTCTGTGGAAAGTGTGGTCCTGTTGCTCAGAGTGGTGTCTGATTTTAACCTTAAACAGACCACCTCTACTGCTTCATCAACAGGAATGCACGTAAAGAGTGATGTGACATCAAAAGAGACCATTGTTTCATCAGTCTCCATGATGACATCCCTCACCTTATCCACAAAGTCCATGGTGTTCTGTATGTGGTGTTCTGAGCTGCCAACTAAAGGGATGAGTACAGATGCCAGATATTTGGAAACATTGTAAGTGACCGAGTTAATCATGCTAACAATTGGTCTTAAAGGTACACCCTGTTTGTGGATTTTGGGTAAACCATACAGACTTGGCGTGGCCTCCCCTGGGTACAGTCTGTGGTACAGAATATTGTCAATAGCCTTGTCCTGCTTCAAAATTTTCAGGCAATCTATCAACTTCTTCTTGTAACCACTTCCTGGATCTCTTTTCAGCGGTTCATAAGTGGTTAAGTCACTAAGGAGTGACATAACTTTCTCATGATAGTCTTTCTGGTTCAAAATCACTGTGCACCTTCCTTTGTCTGCTGGGAGAATTATGATGTTTTTGTCTTTGCTAAGAGTGGTGAGTGCATCCCTCTCTTCTCTACTGATGTTGGAAGGTGGTGGTTTGGCATTACTGAGACAGGCTGAAACTTTGACTCTGAGTTGTTCGGCTTCAAAATCTTTAATTTTGTTGTTACGGATGGCTGACTCAGTGGCTGTGATCATCTCTACCAACGGAACTCTACTTGGTGCCACTGCAAAGTTTAGTCCCCTGGCAAGAATCTCTGTCTCCGGCTGGGTGAGCTGTCTGTCAGATAAATTCTTCACCCAATTTTCTGTCTCCCTGGCATGTAGCTGTGTAGTGGAGTGTTGTCCTACACTGAATGTGTTGTTAAACCCCAAAATACATTACGACAAAGACTGGTTCATCCCAAAGATCCAGTTCCCCGGCACAAACAGAGTAATATTGTGTATGCTGTTCAGTGTCAGGAGGGCTGTGATCAGTCTTACATCGGGGAAACTAAACAGCCACTGGCCAAAAGGATGGCCCAGCACAGAAGATCAACATCATCAGGTCAGGACTCTGCGGTCTACACTCATCTCCAGGCCAGCGGTCACTCTTTCAGGGATGAAGATGTTCACATCCTTGATAGAGAGGAACAATGGTTTGAGAGAGGAGTAAAGGAGGCCATCTTTGTGAAAAGAAACCGTCCATCATTAAACAGAGGTGGAGGCCTCCGGGTTCAACTGTCCCCCACTTACAATGCTGTTATTGCTAGTATCACTCAGCCCTCTGTGAATAGCAAACAACCATCAGGGTGTTAACGATCCATCGTCAGGCTGATGGTCCTCCTTGATCATGTGAGCAGCTGGTTTCGGCTGTCATCAGCCAACTGGTTGATCCACTGTGGGAGGGTGCTATTTATAAGACTGAGCTGAACACAGCTTCTCAGACTGAGGAAGTCTTTCGGACGAAAGACGAAACGTTTCTACAGTTTTTTTTTGCTTTGTTTTGTTTTTTGAATGTCCAGAGGACCAGACTTAGCTTTTTTGGATTTTTCTACCTGGATTATTGAGCATGCATCAAGGTATAACCTTTAAATATCCAAATGCATTTTGTTAAAAGACAACGTTGTTATAATCTTAAGGGGACAGAGATGTTTGTAAAACCACAATTCAGAACTAGTTTGAAGGGACGTTCTACCTCAATCCAGGGAATTAGATTATGGAATGGCTTGGAGAATGTAGTTAAAAATGTCAAGTCAATGTTTACATTTAAAGGGGACCACACATGCAAAATTCACTTTTTAATGTTTTTTTACTAAACTTTGGGTATTTACTTCATAAAAAAACAGTCCTTGTGCCAAAAAAATGCACCCAGTGGTTTATTTACTCTAAGTAGATTTATTTATTTTTGATAAATACACCAGGATTCACACTTCCTGCATTTATTGACGTCACAAGCCGCCAGCCAATCAGATCAAACCTGAGTCCAGCCCCTCACCTAGCAACCCCTGGTTAGGCTCAACCCACTTCTGTATTAAACACATGACTGTTGTTTTTCATGATTTCATCTCATCTTTTGTTTATATGTTCTTAATTTCATGTGTACAGCACTTTGTTGCAGCTGTGTTTTTTTAAATGGCTTTATAAATAAAGTATAATTGTTATTTTTATGTTTTAGTTCAATTTTTAGTGTATTTGCGATCGCTGCCAACGCGCAGCCGGCAAAAATTAAACGAGCGGACCACAGGCGGAAGGACCGGGTTCGACGGGACCCTCTTCCGGCGCGATGGAGCGGAGCTTCAACTGTACAGCCTTGCAGCAGCCTCGCAGCAGGCTCGCAGCAAGAGGACCTTCTCCTTACAGATTAATTTACGGGAGACACTTGGTGAACTTTGTGTTGTCTTCACTGGAACAGCGATAACTCCCAAAATCTCATCGCGTGCAACGAGCGGAGCTGGCGAAAACCGGAAGAGGAACAAGCTAACATTAGCTTCGGATTCGGGTGGTCTAATGCTAAAAGGAGCAGCAAACTGCGGCGCGCTCAGACGGGTTTCGGTAAGTTATCTTAAGCTAACACTAACAGTAAGTCAAATGAGTAATAAAAAAAGAGCTAATTTTAAAACAACAACACATTACAGATACTGGCTGTTACAGAGGGCGTGAACAGATCGTTGAAGGGCGTGGACTTCAAGAAACCGGTCGTTCAAAACGAAAGTTAAAAATGGCAGAATTAAAAAGGGTATAATTGATTATCTAATAATTATTTTGTGCATTAAATTGAAGGAATAGGGTCTGGATATCCCACAGAAATACCATAAAAATTTAAAAAATACATCTGAGGTCCCCTTTAAGAAAATGATCAAAACGAATGTGTTAAAAAATATTTATATGAAATAGTGTAATGTGTATTGTATTAGTTAGAAAATTAGAAACAGTTAGTCATTTTGTACTGTTGGTTGAAGATTACTATTGTTTAATCTGATTGTTGGAAAAAAGTGGCAGATATACTGTAATAAGATTTATTCTTCTTTCTGCTACCTTTCATTTTTTTATATTTTGTACATCATCATTTATGGGATTGTCTTGTATTGTTTCTTTTGTAAAAAAAAATGAACAAATTTAATAAACATAAACCCCTGAGCTAAATTATAAGGCAAATGTAGAAAACTAATATTTTCCCAATTTGTGCACATTTTACTGGTCAATAAGCCTTTTATATTCAAATATATTATTGTGAGTCACCATATTTTTCAGACCTTTGCGGAGGCAGATATGATTGGTTGATATAATCGGCTTCTCATTTTAAGATTGGCCGATTGCCCCAAATTAAGGAATTCTGGGCCGATCGATTGGCCGGCCGATTTATCAGTGCACCCCTGATTGTGACACTTTTTTAAAGCATGCTACAATAAATAAATGACTGACAGTGAAACCCCTCATAAAGGCAGAGTACAAACGGGGCTTTGTGATGTTTACACCCTCATTCTGCTGTGTTGTGGTTCATCCTTAAATACCTGATTTCCTCCTCTCCTCTCCACGGGTCTGCCTGTAGGACCTCAAAAAGATGAATTCGAAAGAGTGCATGGCTCAGCGAGGCCAGACCAGAACTGGACCTGGCTGTGCAGGCATTGTATTGATTGCAGAGTGAGTCACACTTTGGGTTGTTCAGTGCAGGAGGAGAGAAATGCCACATCGCTCACTTGTCTACTTATTGCAATGTCTCTGGATCTGAAGGCCGAGATACAGTGAAGCAGACTCCGTATACGCGCGTATACGGACGTATACGCGCGTATACGGAGCGGCTGCTTCACTTCAGCTGACTTCAGCTCAGACGTTCTCCTTGTTGTAATATGAGCTGCTGCACACGAAGGGGACAACTGAGCACGCTGATTGGTCACTTGCTGACACGCCTACTGAATTGATTGACAGCGCTCAGTCAGCTGAATGTGAAACCTAGTTGAAAGTGAAACCTTCAACATGAGCAGCTCGCTCAGACTTCTGCGGTGTTCTGATGCGCTGTTTCTACTATATATGTTATAAAAAGTTCTCTCAGAAATAAAAATAATAACAGGGAGCGCTTTTCCTGCAGCACACAGCCCACCAGGGGATATTAAAACATCGCGCACCAAGGTAGGACCTGAATTCATTCATTTCAATCATCGAGTGAACGGAGGAAGAAGCGGTTACTTGACTTTAGGCAAAAAAACAAAAGAAAAGGCCCGATCAGCGATAAAGAAGGGGAATTTATTTCATTTGTGTAACATACAAAACAGTCCGGCGCCGGGAAGTTTATGGTCAGACACCGCGTATCGCGCACGCGGATCGCGTATGCGTAGTAAAAAAATACCTTTGCGCGTACTTGCCCTGAGGGGCTACGCGGGGCTACGCTGCGTACGGGGCGTACGTACGCTGCGTATTGGCGTATCGTGAGGACGCTCGAGTGTATCTCGCCCTTAAGTGTTTAATTGTTCTTTGTTATTTTTTTTATTGTCTGTATGTCATGGCTGTGAGTTAAACTACCGGTACTTTATATGTTTTTATATAACTTCACAAAGGCCTAATCAGTTTTCAGTTTTGCATTTATCAGCATTTTTGTAACCTAAAAAGGATTTGTGTATCCTTGGTCAGTGCACAAACCTGTATTTTTTTTTTTTTATTTATACCAAAAGCATGGTTTAAACGGCTGCAGTTAGTTTAGTTTCTGTGCAGTGCACATGCATTTTGCAAGAGGTTCCCTCTAAAAGCAGAGGGGATGACCAGAAACTGCCCAAGGCCAGCCCAGACTGGGTGCACAAGCAGGAGAGCAGGACTAAAAAAACTTTTAAAATGTTAACAGTAATATGAGCAGAGGGAGTATTTTTTCATGCAGTGGTTTAACTTGAATTTGACAGTGACACATAATTAGTAACACATAAGCCACAGCAACACCATCTCCACCCTCAATCTGCTCCACACAGCTTATCTGACGGACCTGCCACTCAGTCCAACGGCTGCTCTCTTCACTCCCGACATTTTCTTTTATGTATTTTTGAATAAGCTGTGTTTTTGTGCTCTGACCTGTTTTCTGTGAACTTACCTAATGATCAGTCTTGCATTAATGATGTGAATCACACTGTTATGTGTCAACCAGAAAACGCCGTATATACAGTACTGAGCAGAAATCTTTCTTTATATTTTATTTTGTTTCATAGACATAAGACAGAAAGTTTTCTATGTTTTAAGCACTAATCCATGCTTTCTGCAAATCTTTTGTTGTTTGAACATTGGCTGATTTCTTAGTTGAGACCTTATGTCAGGCCACGTTCGGAGAATTTTTTTGTTTGAAGACCAATTATGACAATGATTACCGTAATCATTTAAGCATAACATAAGTTGCCTGATTCAAGGTGTGAAGACATGTTGTGTCTAAACTGAACAGGAAACCTGTCAGAAATCATTTCAATTGAAACTGTAGCCTGTCTGTTATTAGGCGCTTGTGCCAAATACCTAATTTATGCCAGATTTTCTTTGTGAATCTTCACCAAATGTAAAAAACAAAAACAAAATTTTGCCCAAGCATTATTATTTATTTATTAACCTTTTTTATTATTATTTATGTATTTATTATTTATTTTATTATTTATTTATTCACCTTTATTTAACCGGTCAAAGCTAGGTGACGCTTGAAACGCTTACTGTGTTTGTCTTCAGTATAACTTCGATAGTCGGTCTCATTACAGGTGAGGACGACTCAGAGTACAGACGGTGGACTCTAGACTTTGTGGACTAGTGCCAGCAGAACCACCACCTGATCAAGAATAATGTCTTTTTTTAATTTTTTGATTAATAACAATAATTTCCTGCAGGATCAATAAAGTTCTATCTTATCTTATCAACGCTACTAAAACTAAGTCGGAGTCAGAGTACTTTTATTAACATTGCACAAGTTTGCACCAGTACAGCTTGAATATGTACGCACAGTCATCCTGCAGGGGACTACGTGCAGACCCGGCTGCATGGGCGGGCATTGAGGGACATTGCCCCCCCACAGAGTCAGCTGTGCCCCCCCTGACTGGATGACGGGAAGTTTTTTGTTTGTTTGTTTTTAATCTCTGAGTGTACATCTTTCTATTTTTCCTATCTCTGTTTGTCAGTCATACAATTCAACCAATCAATGAAGCCAAGGCAACATTCTAGCCAACTACAGTTCGAGGGGGGCGGGTCACTGACTTAATGCGCAAACTAGCTGTTTTCAAACAGAAACAGCCACGCTCACCATTGTCCGTGTATCATGGATATTCTGACTTTTTTCCAAAAAAACAAGAGGACAACGAATGACACTGACAGTGGAATAAATGAGAGCGGACAGGAAGCGGCACCATCCATTTCAGTTGGAAACGTAAGCACTGAAGTCAACTCTGGAGTAAACATTCATGCTAGGAGGGTTAGCTACAGCAGCAAGGGAGCACAAGGAGCAGAACCGAGCAGTGCTCAGCCAGTCGGAAGAAACGTGAGTGACGAAGGACTTGACTCGGAAATTTAGGAATGAATGGAAGGACAGTGTTTTAAGAAGGTTTCACACACTACACAAACGCCGCCTGCCACTCTACTAAAGGTGGAGTAAACCCCTTTCTAGTTTCCCCCGCCTCCCTCACATAAAATGGTGTTTCTTGCAGGCAGAAGAGTAAAACTTCTTTGTTTTGCTCCTTGTGCTCCCCAGTTGTTGTAGTTGAACCTCCTAGCATGAATGTTCACTTCAGTCACAGTGTTCAGCCTGACACTAGTGCTTATATTTATCACTGTATGTTTATGCTTATGTTTGACGTTTTAATTGAATGAACACAGCACTACAGGTTGGGTTGTCTTGTTCTTTTTCTTTTTTTGTTTATATTTTGTGATTTTATTGAGATTGTTTCTTCACAGCACTGTATTCTCGAAGTCGACGTGATGTCACGCATCACGTGATTTCAACATCAGGTTTCGTTGTGGGGGTAAACTGCGGTTTAGACCATTGGAATTCGTTTTGTTCAGAGGCTCTGGTTTTGTTTGCTAGTAAAGTCGAATCGAATATTTTTGTGTAGCACACATCTTTGGAAGGATGTCTTATGAATACGAAGACAGTTTACTACCAGATGCGCGACAGCGGGACAGTATGAAACTGAAACTGTCTGGACTCCAAAAATGTCCGTATAAACTACCGGTTGATATGTGGGTAAATAATAATAATATATACAGTATTTGTACCTCTTTATTTTATCTTTTTTAATGTTCTGATTTATTTGCACAACGGGAGCTGCAAAATTATTTTATTGTTCATTATCTAACAGCAGTTAAGACTTATAAACACACATGGTTAACTTGCAAACACTGTGGTTATGTGCAATAAGGTTATGTGCAATAATGGCCACCTGACTTTTTGATATGGCTGATACTGTTGTTTTTACTGTATTTTTTATCTATTTTTATTCAATTTTTACCTCTGTATTTTATCTTTCTTAATGTTCTGATGTATTTGCACAACGGGAGCTGCAAAATTATGTCGTTCATTGTCTGTGGACCGCACAATGAAAGACTGCAGTGTTTTTTTCAGTGCAACAATAACAATAAAAATTGTTTTCTCTAATTGTTGGTTCTTTATCATCTTGTTTGTTAGCTGTTGTATACAAGCAAAAGTTAATTAAGTCTCACAGTGTTGCAGAACAAGTATGTTTGTCAAAGTCTGAAGCAAAGACGCACATTCAATACTGTTAATGACACCTATACTTTAAGCTTGTTTAAACTTCATGTCAGTGGTAGAACTAATATTTTTAAAAGTTTTTCATACTGAAACTGAATATGCAAAAATGTTCACATAAAAAAGGAAAACAGCACAACATAAATGATGGTTTCGTCCTATTTTTAATGTTTATTACTCATTGTATTAAAGACAGACAATTTTTTTTCATAATTTGTATCCTATCTAAGCATTTCAGTTTTAAAACAGCTCTTTCACATGCCACCGAAAATACAAATCAAATCAAAGGATTGCAGAAGAATAAAAAATATTATGACACTATTTTCAGAAAGTATTACTTTCTACAATAATTATCAAATAAACAAACTAAAATTTGAACTTTACAAATGAAACACTATCATACCATATATACAACTGTAGGCTCAATTCGTCAATATTTTTAAAACAAAGCCAACAGGTTAACTGCATGCAGCAGTACTATTGTCTAAAAACAATCCCCTGTCCCAGGTTTGTCAGTGATGCACAAACAGTCAGAATTTTGTCACAGCTTGACAGTGGGCAATCCATACTTTCGTCTTTGCAACTCTGTATGCAGCGAACAGGTAAAGAACCTTTCAGGATACCAAAACGGTTCTTCATCAGTCCAATCACTCGCTCCACATGTATCCTGACAGGAACCTTCAGAGGAGCAGGAACCTTCAGAGGAGCAGGAACCTTCAGAGGAGCAGGAACCTGAAGAGGAGCAGGAACCTTCAGAGGAGCAGGAACCTTCAGAGGAGCAGGAACCTGAGGAGGAGCAGGAACCTGAGGAGGAGCAGGAACCTGAGGAGCAGGAACCTGAGGAGGAGCAGGAACCTTCAGAGGAGCAGGAACCTGAGGAGGAGCAGGAACCTGAGGAGGAGCAGGAACCTGAGGAGGAGCAGGAACCTGAGGAGGAGCAGGAACCTGAGGAGAGGAGGAGCAGGAACCTGAGGAGGAGCAGGAACCTTCAGTGGAGCAGGACAGATGAAATTTTTCGTGAAACTTCAACTTCTTTTGCAGACAGTTGTGTTTTGCCCCTAGTAAATGCTGGTGTCAGGAGCTCTGCGCTGCACAGTGTGGCAAAGTCAATCAATGAATTGTTGACATGCGTGTCATCTTCCGACGGCTGTTGTGAAGCCAAATGATGTGTTGGGGATGCTGTGGATCTCTCTGGCATGGAAAGCTTTCTTCGTGCTTTGGGCGTTACTGCTATTGGAAAAAGAGGAGAAATATTTTAATCATGTTAGCAGTAACACACAGTACTTTAATATTTCTGACACACACATGAACACAATATTAGAACTTTCTTTGTTTTAGGTTTCAGGTTTTCCTCACTGTTTAGGTTATCTGTTATGAAGATATATATATTAAGTTACGTATTCCCTTAGTAAATTAAATCATTACATACCTGGTTTCTTGGCCCTCCGAGCAGCTCTTTCATATCGTGCAACCTTTAGGGAAGGTTTGTTAGCTGTAACTTCAACTGACTCTGGGCGCTGAGGGAAGATGGATGGAACATAGTCTGGATGGGACTGGACATTTACTTTCCGTCCTAAAGATAACAAAGACTAGAATTACAACAGTCTCAGAAAAGGTGTATTTTTATTTGACTCAACACTGGCCGGGCAAGTGCATGGCCTACTGATGTTTAATCAATTACTGTACAGTGCTAACAACTGTTATAAATGACCTCTATTTTCTTTTTTATGTTTCTAAAAGCAATACTAATACGTACCGGTAATAAAATGTGCCGAACACACATACCTGTGCTTGCTTCGTGGTGACCAAACTTTGCAGGATTTATTTATTTATTTAAATCCTCCAGGATTTACAGACCCATCTGGTTTTTGGATGCCTCTGTTGACTGCAGCTTTCCATTTCTCCCTTCTCGCTCCTGATGTAGGAAAAAATGAAGTAGTTTCTATCGGGATGTTTTTTTATGTGCGAAGTGCAGTCCTTAACGCAGCAACTTTTCACCATTTTACCAATTTCACCCACCGAAGCACTCGTTTGTTTTCCCCCAAACAAGACTTCCGCAACACAGTCACGTGACAAAGTACCCGGCTGTTCGACTTCGAGAATTAGGAGTGGTCACAGAGCCACTGTTCAACTTGAAGCAAATACAATGTTTGTTGAAAAAAATTTGCCCCCTTGAAAAAATAGAATGCCCCCCCTTTGAATTGTTTCTGCAGCCGGGTCTGTACTACATACGTATCACGTAATTACTACATACGTATCACGTTATTACTACATATTATCACGTAATTACCACATAAGCCCCAAAAAATATTTTCAATAGGTGGCAGCACTACACTTCCGTAGTTTTCATTCATTCTGACAAAAAATATTGAACACTGCCATTTTCAGCCACTAGATGGCACTTGAGATGTATGGCATGCCGTTGTGTTCCTTCTGCTCACTTGGAGCAACCGTAAAATTAGCTTCATTTTGCTACCCTGACGAAATGCAGCTAATTTGACCATTGAAGTGCATTTATTAAGTAAAAGTTCAACTGAGACACACATTTACTATAAAGTTGAGCAAACAAATAATTGTTTTAGGTGCTTATCTTGTTAAACTTGGAAAAAATCCATAGCAAGTCCTCCCATGCACTCTCCTACTTCCGTGTATCGGCTTTTTAAATGCAACTGATTTGACCGTCAAATGCATTTATAATAAAAAGTCAGAGACACCTTTACTATAAAGTCGAGCAAACAAATAATTGTTTTTAAGTTTTGTTAAATTCTTGTTAAAGTCCTCCCGTGCACGCTCCCGTGGCCGCCATTTGGCAGCCCATTGATTTTTGCACAACACCGGTCCACATTTCCAGGTTGTCAGCAGTGACACGACACGTCACCGTCGACATATAATAATAATAATAATAATGAATTCAATTTATAACGCACTTTTCATTAATGAAAATCTCATATATAGATATAATAGATATAGAGTCAGAGTCAGAGAGTCAGAGAGTCTTTATTGTCATTTGCACCGCATGTAGTACATGTGATGAAAACGAGATTATGTACACAGGGTCCCAGTTACATCCAACAACAAATGCAAGAGAAAAACAATAATAACATCTAGGATTAACTAAGAGAAACATCAACTAGTAATACACTAAGCCCTAATGTAGTAGAAAAACATCATTATAAACAGCAGCACGAACATGAGTCATTATGAGCAGATGGTCACAGATGAACGCAGCAACAAGAAACAGATCAGTATCAACATGATGTGACATTTTGCAGTGTTTATTCTTATTATTTATTTATTCATGAGTCTGACAGCCTCAGGGTAGAAGCTGTTCCTCAGTCTAGTGGTTCTACATTTGATGCTCCTCAACCTCCGTCCCGAGGGGAGTGGTGCAAAGAGTGAATGTGCTGGGTGAGTGAGGTCTTTCATGATGCAGGTGGCTCTTTTTCTGCATCTGGAGGTGTAAATGTCTGTGATGGTGGGGAGACTGACTCCCACAGACTTCTGTGCAGCCTTCACCACTCTCTGTAGAGCTTTCCTCTCTGCAACTGTGCAGCCTCCATGCCACACATTGATGCTGGAGCACAGGATGCTCTCCACTGCACACCTGTAGAACGAGGTGAGGACTGAGCTTCTCAGGCCAGCTCGTCTAGATGTCTAATATAGATATCTCGTATAGATATCTAATATAGATATAATAGATTGGACGTATACGGCAAAGAGACATATTTATGGATTTTAACTTTATTAGACATATTTGGACAGATGCGACCCACAGGGCAGTGCAACTTGGACAACGGAAAATACAGCATTATCTGCTCCTTTAAGTTTTACGCACTAATTTAAGCTATTTTGTTTCTTTTGTAGCTTTATTCTACTAATTTCAGAATTTTATTTTCCTTTCTTTTGGCTAATTTTAGATTTTTGGGGGGCTTTTTCTTCAACTTTTTAGATATTTTTATGAACATTTTTGTCTGTTTTGATATCTCGTGAGGTTACACTAAAAGTAGAGGTCAGAAAACCCGCTTTTAGGTGAGACACAGTCCATGCCCTGTGTGCTACATCAATTTTTCCATGAATATTGATAATGACCAAATTATTTATTAACTTTTATTTAACCCTTGTGCGATCTTAACATTCTGTTTACTCCCCTTGTCCTACGGGTCAAAAATGACCCGCACTACCAAAGACCCAAAATAAAGCAGATTTATTGAACTTTAAATTAAATATTTTTTAGGAAGTGAATTATAAAAATACTTCTCTCATAACACAACAAAAAAACAAAATGTTGCTTGATTTTGTGAACAATTTTCAACTTCTACTATATTTATCACATGTAGGACAGTATGTGTGAACGTGAGAATGGGCTTTGCAGATGTGTTTCTCACATGTGCAGCACACAGCTTTTGTCTTGCAGTCCTTCTTCCAGGGGCAGAACTGGCACCTTTTTCTTTTGACTGACCCAGCTGCAGCCTCAAGTGGATCAGGACAAGATTCAGCTCTCTGAACAACTTCCACAATGGCTATTTCTTAGTTTGTTTTTTTGTTTTGCTTGGCAGCTTGTGTGATGTGAGGGGTTAGCTGCAGATCAAGAGTGCAGGTGCAGGTCAAATGCAAGTTCTAGTGTCTTTGATGTGTGTGTATGTGTGTGTGTGTTTGTGTGTGGGGGGGGTGTGGGTGTATGTGCTAGAGAGAATTTGTGTGTGGCCTTTGAACTTTTTTCTGGTGTTTAAATGCCTTTATAATTCATCCATCCATCCATCCATCTTCTTCCGCTTATCCGGGGTCGGGTCGCGGGGGTAGCAGCCTAAGTAGGGAGGCCCAGACTTCCCTCTCCCCAGCCACTTGGAGCAGTTCCTCCGGGGGAATCCCAAGGCGTTCCCAGGCCAGCCGAGAAACATAGTCCCTCCAGCGCGTCCTGGGTCTTCCTCTGGGTCTCCTCCCAGTGGGACGTGCCCGGAACACCTCACCAGGGAGGCGTCCAGGAGGCATCCTAACCAGATGCCCGAGCCACCTCAACTGGCTCCTCTCGATGTGGAGAAGCAGCGGCTCTACTCCGAGTCCCTCCCGGATGACTGAGCTTCTCACCCTATCTCTAAGGGAGAGTCCAGCCACCCTGCGGAGAAAACTCATTTCAGCCGCTTGTATCCGAGATCTTGTTCTTTCGGTCATAACCCAAAGCTCATGACCATAGATGAGGGTGGGAACGTAGATCGATCGGTAAATTGAGAGCTTTGCCTTTTGACTCAGCTCTCTCTTCACCACGACAGACCGGTACAGCGCCCGCTTCACTGCGGACGCTGCACCTATCCGCCTATCGATCTCACGCTCCAGTTTTCCCTCATTCGTGAACAAGATCCCGAGATACTTAAACTCCTCCACTTGGGGCAGGACCTCCTCCCCGACCCGGAGAGGGCATGCTACCCTTTTCCGGCTCAAGACCATGGCCTCGGATTTGGAGGAACTGATCCTCATCCCGGCCGCATCACACTCGGCTGCAAACCGCTCCAGTGAAAGTTGTAAATCACGAACTGATGAAGCCAGTAGGACCACATCATCTGCAAAAAACAGAGAAGCGATTCTAAGGTCACCAAAACGGATCCTCTCAACACCTTGGCTGCGCCTAGAAATTCTGTCCATAAAAGTTATGAACAGAATCGGTGACAAAGGGCAACCTTGGCGGAGTCCAACTCTCACCGGAAACGAGCCTGACTTACTGCCGGCAATGCGGACCAAGCTCTGACACCGGTCGTACAGGGACCTAACAGCCCATATCAATGGGCCTGGTACCCCATACTCCCGGAGTACCCCCCACAGAACCCCCCGAGGGACGCGGTCGAATGCCTTCTCCAAGTCCACAAAGCACATGTAAACTGGTTGGGCAAACTCCCACGCACCCTCCAGGACCCTGCTGAGGGTGTAGAGCTGGTCCAGTGTTCCACGACCAGGACGAAAACCACACTGCTCCTCCTGAATCCGAGGTTCGACTATCCGACGGACCCTCCTCTCCAGAACCCCTGAATAGACCTTACCAGGGAGGCTTAAGAGTGTGATCCCCCTATAGTTGGAACACACCCTACGGTCCCCCTTTTTGAATAGGGGAACCACCACCCCAGTCTGCCAATCCAAGGGAACTGCCCCCGATGTCCACGCGATATTGCAGAGTCGCGTAAGCCAACACAACCCTACAACATCCAGAGCCCTAAGGAACTCCGGGCGAATCTCATCCACCCCCGGAGCCTTGCCACCGCGGAGCTTTTTAACCACCTCGGCGACCTCAGCACCAGAGATCGGAGAACCCGACCCAAAGTCCCCAGGCTCTGCTTCCTCAGTGGAAGACGTGCCAGTAGGATTGAGGAGGTCTTCGAAGTATTCCGCCCACCGACTCACAACATCCCGAGTTGAGGTCAGCAGCACGCCACCTCCACCATAAATGGTGTTGGTCTCGTACCTCTTTCCCCCCCTGAGACGCCGGATGGTGGACCAGAATCGCCTCGAAGCCGTACGGAAGTCATTCTCCATGGCCTCTCCGAACTCCTCCCACGCCCGAGTTTTTGCCTCAGCAACCACCCGAGCCGCATGCCGCTTGGACTGCCGGTACCTATCAGCTGCTTCCGGGGTCCCACAAGCCAAAAAGGCCCAATAGGACTCCTTCTTCAGCCTGACAGCATCCCTCACTGCCGGTGTCCACCACCGGGTTCGAGGGTTGCCACCTCGACAGGCACCAACAACCTTGCGGCCACAGCTCCGATAAGCTGCCTCGACAATAGAGGCGCGGAACATGGCCCACTCGGACTCAATGTCCTCTATTAGCACTTTGAGATTTTTATTAATGAAAAGGGCATTATAAATTGAATTCATTATTATTATTATTATTAATGTCCCCCGCCTCCCTCGGAACGTGTTCAAAGCTCTCCCGGAGGTGGGAGTTAAAGCTCCGTCTTACGGGAGACTCTGCCAGACGTTCCCAGCAGACCCTCACGATACGTTTGGGTCTGCCAGGTCTGACCGGCATCCTCCCCCACCATCGGAGCCAACTCACCACCAGGTAGTGGTCAGTAGACAGCTCCGCCCCTCTCCTCACCCGAGTGTCCAAGACATGCGGCCGCAGATCAGATGAGACGACAACAAAGTCGATCATCGAACTGCGACCTAGGGTGTCCTGGTGCCAAGAGCACATATGGACACCCTTATGCTTAAACATGGTGTTCGTTATGGACAATCCATGACGAGCACAGAAGTCCAATAACAGAACACCACTCTGGTTCAGATCAGGGGGGCCGTTCCTCCCAACCACACCCCTCCAGGTCTCACTGTCATTGCCCACGTGAGCGTTGAAGTCCCCCAGTAGAACAAGGGAGTCCCCAGGAGGCGCACTCTCCAATACCCCCTCCAAGGACTCCAAAAAGGGTGGGTAGTCTGAGCTGCCGTTTGGTGCATAGGCACAAACAACAGTCAGAGCCCGTCCCCCCACACGTAGGCGAAGGGAGGCTACCCTCTCGTTCACCGGGGTGAACCCCAACGTACAGGCACCAAGATGGGGGGCAACCAGTATGCCCACTCCTGCTCGGCGCCTCTCACCAGGGGCAACTCCAGAGTGGAAGAGTGTCCAACCCCTCTCAAGGAAACTGGTTCCAGAGCCAGAGCCTTTATAATTCACGGGTCAAAAATGACCCATAGGACGATCTTTGGACCCTAGTGGTGTACAGCCCACATGGAAACCTAGACAAAAACAAAGTATCACTTTTTGTAATGATGGGGTCACTTTAGGAAAAGTCATAAAATTTCAAGTTGGAAAAATATAGTTTAAGGTATTTTTTCTATAGCTAAACATGGTAGCGGGTCACTTTTGACCCGCAGGACAACACAAGGGTTAACCAGGAAAATCCCATTGAGATCACAGATCTTTTTTGCAAGGAAGGCCTGGGCCTGAAGGCAGCCTAACATGCATGTTTTTGGTCTGTGGGAGGAAACCGGAGTACTCAGAGAAAACCCACACAAGCACACACGCAAACTCTACACAGAAAGACCCCAGGTCCAACCGGGGGTTGAACCCAGGACCTTCTTGCTATGAGGCAACAGTGTTAACCACTGAGCTGTCGTGCTGCCAATTAGATTACTGTTGTCCAAAAACACCCTAAACACAACATTTCCTTGAGTCCCATGAACGCTATTCTATAAACATTTGTAGCATCTCACACTACACAGTTATTTTCATGAAATTATGTGGTATTTGCAAAGCAGCAGCAGCTAGCTGTTGCACTTTGGCTCTGTCTGGGTCACATCCAGCAGGAATTCCATGGTTTTTCTGTCAAAATAACCACATAATTGTAATAATCATGTAACAATGTAAAGTAAAACAGGTGTAAAGGTTTAAAAAACATTTGTTTTAAGATGGCAGCGACCCGCTTTGGTTGGCTCTGAACACAATTGGTTGGTTACACCATGTTAAAAGTTTTACTGTTAAAACCAATAAATCTTTTGAGTCATTCCACTCTGACAGTTTGAATGCCTTTTATTGACAAACCAGATCTAAATCCTTTTACTTTGGTTCTGTATTGTTTTGGTTTTCCCCACTCCGGTAACATGGAGCTCCGATCAGCCCTCGTCCTCCTACCTGTTACTCAGAGACATTATTCAGTTGTGAAACTCCTTTAAGACTTTGTTTGTTAAAAAGATGACAAACATAAGTTGGACATATTTTCTGGCTGATGGCACAGTCAGTCATGTCAAATAAATCATTAGATGTGTAAAAAAAAATCATGATAAAGTACCCTAAGACCCTGAAACCATGATTTAATTGCTCACATACCATCAGCGTCTCAGGCCTAATTTAGACCAACAAAACTGAGGCCAATAAAATAATCAAATTATAACATAAAATACATCTTTTTTTATAACTTTTTCCTAGAACATCGCTTCAAAACGGCAAAACTACTCTTTCATGGTCTTTTTTTGTTTGTTTTGTTTTTAGCTACATTGGCAACATACAGTTGATCTTTTATGTATTTTTTTCTTCATATTTGAAACAAACTCTTGACATGTATTGGTTTATCTTCATGTAACACTGCTGTATCTGATGTTAAATGTAGCAGCATGTATTAGTTGTTATTTATGTCCTGTACTTTCTACGATACTCCTATAAAAAAATACAATTGTAATTTTGTTGGTACAAGATGTTCAAGCTTTTATTGGGACCACTGATAGGCAGACCCTATCGTGTGTGTCATTAAAGAAACATGGTGCTCTTGTCATTTGCTAGCATGTGCCATCTGTTCATTCTGGCAAACTTGCACTGAAAAGTGCTAAATTATAAATTAGTTGTTTTTTTACTTGCAATTCTTACTTTTTTTATTCTTACAAGTTCTAAATACAACTATTGTTATTTTTATAATGGGCATCGAAGATATGAAGTGTTTACCAAGTGTGAAACTCGGTGTATCGTGTATGTTTTGTTCATTTTACCGGAAATAAAAACTCCATAGCTAGTCTGTGATTTTAGACCTAAAATCTCCCCCACACAATATGTCTGCTCCACCTGATGCTCCTCCTTGTCTCACACTGGAGGAAGCTTTAACAGCCTTTTGGCTTTGCATTTTGACATTCTCAGATCCACTAAAACAAACTGTTGTTTGCTTTCGAAGTAGTGTAACTTTCTCCCAGAAGGAGTAGTAAAATACATCGGCGCAGTGCAGGAGTATTTCTATCTCTCCTGAAATATTAACCCTGTCAAAAAATATTAAAGCTGAGTAACTCGTTAGATAAAATAAATTATGTAAACAAGCAGCAATGGCTGCTCACTGCACCACCTAGTGGTGGTTGGGTTAAATGCAGAGTCGAATTCCGTCTGTGTATGGGAAACATACACAGATGACAGAAAAGGACATTATTATTATTATTATTATAACTGATGCAAGAATGTCTCAACTTTACATAGAATTGTTTTTAAATGTATTCAGAATAAAACTGAGCTGTTGCCTTACAGGACAGAGGGACATGCATGTAGAAACTTTACCTACACTGACATTGTGTGTATTATTCAATTAAATTAAATTAAATTAAAACATATATTTTATTAATCCCAAAGGGAAATTAAATGTTATTGTAACTCATCATCCTGGTTTCATTAGAGTTGTTCTAGATGCTGATGGCTGTGGGCAGGAAGAATCTCTTGTTCATTCATTCAACCTTTATTTAGTCAGGTAAATCTCATTGAGCCTCGAGGGCTCATTTACAAAAGTAGTAGGACCACTTGTAGTGGTCCGTCTTAGAGAAGATCTGAGGAAACTGGTTGCAGATATGTTGATGTTATGTTATAGGGCGGCTGTGGCTGAGTGGTTAGATCAGTCGTACTCCAATGCAAGAGTTGGGGGTTTGAATCCACCAGCAGTCACATGTCTAATTGTCCCTGGGCAAGACAGTGAACCCCTTGTTGCCTCTGATGTGTGTCCCATCGGTGTATGAATTTGACCTAAAGCACTGATTAGTCTCTTTAGAATGATTTGTTCAATTTGCTTTAGAGATATAGTACAGTTCTATATGAATGGGTAAATGAGGACACAGATTGTGTTGTAAAGCACTTTGAGTATCTCAGTAAGATAGAAAGGCGCTATATACAGTATACAGTATATATATACTGGGTGTCGGACACAAATGTATATATTTCATATAAATCATTAGATGTGTAAAAAAAATCATGATAAAGTACCCTAAGACCCTGAAACCATGATTTAATTGCTCACATACCATCAGCGTCTCAGGCCTAATTTAGACCAACAAAACTGAGGCCAATAAAATAATCAAATTATAACATATAAAATACATCTTTTTTATAACTTTTTCCTAGAACATCGCTTCAAAACGGCAAAACTACTCTTTCATGGTCTTTTTTTGTTTGTTTTGTTTTTAGCTACATTGGCAACATACAGTTGATCTTTTATGTATTTTTTTCTTCATATTTCAGAATGTGCTCTTATTGTGAAAGGGACATAATATAAAAAGAGCAGTTTGGCGGTTGTATTTCAGTTGTTCTCCTGAGCTTGATGTTGGAAGACATTGAGAATAAATCGAGACTCAAGGTTTTTTCATTTCTTTCTGCCGACTTCCACATTTGGTGACCCCGAACATCTGAATATGTTTTTCCGTGCCCTCCCTCAGTGAAGCCCCTGCAGGAGTTTTATGGGGATGGTGAACTTTTATAACTGTTTCATCCCACGGGCAGCTCATCTTGTGCCCCCTTGTATGAAGCACTTTTTTTTTTTTTTTCTTCTTTCGGCTTTTTTCCCTGCGTTAGGGGTCGCCACAGCGAACTGGTCGCACGAAGATTTGGCAGTTTTTACGCCGGATGCCCTTCCTGACGCAACCACAGACCACCGAGCAACCACAGCCCTCTGTGTGGAGCAGAGAGCTGATATCTAGGGTTCCCGGGGGAGCAGATGGTGTGGGTTAAGGGCCTTGCTCAAGGGCCCAGAGTGGGGCAGATGAGGGTGGAGACAAGTGTGACCATTTCACGTACCCCACCCACATCTTTGATGTTGTCGGTACCGGGGCTTGAACCGGCGACCTTCCGATCACAAGCGCACCTTCTTAACCTCTGCGCCACCACTCCCCTCCCTTGTATGAAGCACTAAGAGGCAAAAAAGGGGACCAGCCAATAGAGTGGACCCCCGAGAGGGTACAGGCATTCGATGATGCCAATGAGGCTTTGGCTAATGCTGCACTTTTGGCCCATCCATCCCATCAGCTCCTGTGGCTCTGACAACTGATGCATCTGATTATGCAGTTGGGGCAGTTTATGAACAATGGGTGGATCCAAAAAAAGGGATTTTGCCCGTTCCACTAGAACGGGCATGTCCCACCAGGAGGAGGCCCAGGGAAAGACCCAGGACACGCTGGAGGGACTATGTTTCTCGGCTTGTCTGGGAACGCCTTGGGATTCCCCCAGAGGAGCTGCTCCATGTGGCTGGGGAGAGGGAAGTCTGGGCCTCCCTACTTAGGCTGCTACCCCCGCGACCCGACCCCGGATAAGCGGACGAAAATGGATGGATGGATGGATGGATGGGTGGATGGCGCAGGGCAACCCCTTGCATTTTTTTAGCAGGAAATTCCGAGATGTTGAAAAAAAATATAGCACCTTTGATAGGGAATTGCTCTCTCTTTTTCTGGCAATGCGGCATTTCAGGTTCATGCTAGAGGGCAGGGACTTTACTGCTTTTGTGGACCATAAGCCTCTCACTTTTGTTATGGTGAAAGTTTCTGAACCATTGTCATCACGGAAACAAAGGCATTTGTCCGCCATTTTGGAGTTTACTACAGACATTCAGCATGTGGCTGGCAAGGATAACCTGGTGGCTGTCTGTCTATCTAGAGCAAGGGTCACTTCTGTACATTTAGGAGTTTATTACCTCACCATGGCTGCAGACCAACTGACAGACCTGGATATTCTAGCCTTTAAGGCAGCTGAATCCAGTCTACGTTTGGAGGAAGTTTCCTTTCATGAGTGTGGTGCAACCCTTCTTTGTGACGTCTCGACCGGCAAGCTTCGACCTCTGGTTCCTAGTGGCTGGTGTCTGCGGATTTTTGATGCATTTCATTCCCTTTCACACCCGGGAGTGAAAGCTTCAGTAAAACTAGTGAGGGCAAAGTTTGTGTGGCCAGGGCTCCGTAGAGATGTACGCACATGGGCGGCTTCCTGTTTAGCTTGCAAGCGTGCCAAGGTGCAACGGTACACTAAGACTCCACTAGAACAGTTTCCTATTCTCCAAGGGAAGTTTGAGCATGTGCATGTTGATTTAGTGGGCCCACTTCCACATTCCAGAGGTTTTACCCATCTCTTAACTATGGTGGACAGAACCACAAGGTGGCCAGAGGCAGTTCCTCTGTCATCAAACTCTTCAATTGATGTGGCTCGGGCATTTATCTCTTCCAAGGTGTCTCGATTTGGTGTGCCATTGGACTTAACTTCTGACAGGGGTCCCCAGTTCACCTCAGAGTTGTGAACTGCAGTGGCAGAGAGCCTTGGAGTTAAACTCCACCATACCACTGCCTACAATCCGCAGGCTAATGGTCTTTGTGAGAGGTTCCACCACTCAATGAAGGTGGCATTGCAGTCCTCATTGGTGGATAATGGTTGGATGGATCGCCTGCATTGGATTTTGTTGGGCCTGCATTCAGCTCCTAAAGAAGACTTGCGGTTTTCTTCTGCTGAGTTGGTCCTTGGCCAGCCTTTGAGGGTACCAGGGGAGTTTCTTCCAGGTCCGACGAGTTCAGTTGCTCCCAATGGGAGTAGGGCAGTCCTAACAGGGGAAAATACAATATTTTGCCCCATTGGCAGCACATCACTGCCTTCCACAGGTGTTTGTGCCGAAGGACCTTATGTCGGCCGAGTATGTATTTATCCGCCATGACGCACACCGTTCACCACTTCAGCCTCCTTACAATGGTCTATTTTGTGTTTTGGAGAGGGGGCCTAAAGATTTTTTGGTGGAGTTTGGGGGGTAATCAGGAGAGGGTTTCAGTGGACTGTTTGAAACCAGCTCATGTTTTGCCGGGGGACCCGGTTGAGTTAGCTCAGCCACCTTGTCGTGGCCGTCCCCCAATTTCTTTGCCCACTCCTTAAGGTTTTTCCCCTACAACTGAGTTACCTCCCTCAGTTGAACAGTTAAGTGGCAGTCAATGCGGAGAGTCTCCTTCAACTTCAACACCTGTCACTGTGAAGAGTAGCCGTCGTGGCTGCCTTATCAAACTCCCTAGCTTTTACCGTTAGGTATTTCCTTAATTTATTTATTGTTTTATACCTGTTTCACAATTTGTGTTTTTGGTGTTTGTGACATTCTGTGTGTTCAAGGGGGGCCTGTGTGATGGACAAAAATTTATATATTTCACGTCAGAATGTGCTCTTATCGTGAAAGGGACATAATATAAAAAGAGCAGTTCGGCGGTTGTATTTCAGTTGTATTTCAGTTGTTCTCCTGAGCTTGATATGATGATGATGATGATGATGATAAATTTTATTTCAGACAGACATTTCACCACAAAACATAATACTGAATACTTTCATGTTTCCAAGTATAGATACAATCTTAATATCAAATAAACATACCCAATTTTTATATGCTAATATACATTTGTTTCTTTTCCTTTCCTCTAATGGTGACTGTGAGTCTGAAAAGGAGTATGATGAAGTTTAACTTATATTATCATACCCCTTATCCATTTAATAATTCATAGGATAAATAGTCTTCCTGTTGCCTGTATCCCTTCCAGAAAAAAAAGAAGTAATATTAATTTTAATAATTAAAAAAATAAAATAAAAAATAAAAACAGTATTTTCTGGACTAGATGAAAGTATCTACATATACCTACTCACGTAGATATACATACACATCTACCTGCATAAATACATAGATAACATTTCCTTATTTACACATCCACATATATTTACACACATGTACACAGATCAGCACCCAATTGTCCAAATCATCCTCAGTTCTATCATTACCATCCAATTTCTCACCCTTGATCATCCTTATACTTTTGAATAATAATCATTTTTAGTCTTTTCTTAAAATACCTCATGCTTGGACTTTGCTTCAACTCTTTGGTGAGTTTATTCCAAATCCTCACTCCAATGACCGAAATGCACATTCTTTTCATTGTTGTTCTCACCTTCAAAGTTCTGAAATTCAGGTTTTCTCTATAGTTATATCTCCCGACTTTGTCAGTAAATAAATTTTGTATATTTTCTGGTAATAGTTTGTTTCTAACTTTATACATAAATTGTGCA